>JAAMPD010000059.1:0-106684 GCA_025266255.1 Trissolcus basalis
AGGTAAAGATTGCAGTAATTTTCATAAAAATTTCAGTTTTTGTTAAAATTTTATCACAAATTGGTGACTTTTAAATTTTTTATATAGATATAGAAAGTATAGTAATTTTGACTGAGGTTTATGTAATTTTCAAGATAAAAAAATTTTTCTTCGTGCTGCATGTTGCACTTTGCTTGCTGCGAAAATTTATTTCAAATAATTTAGTCAAATAAAATAAATATTTTATTGTATTTGTTGTATTTCATAAGTTTATGGTCTGATACATATGGATGCAGAACCGGTGTTTGAATAGACGACAGTTATGGTATGTCCGTATAATGGCAATAAATCTGAACAATTTCATCTACGAGCGAAATGTTGCAGACGTGCGATCTAAGATAACTCTAAGATCGATACGCGGGACATTTTTGCACGGATAATCCTCGCTCGTGCAATTTAGTCACGTAATATGCCAAGTGCGCGGACTGTCAACGGCGTGACTCGTTTCTGTTGACAGCTACAAAGTTACACGCTGCATTGCTATAAGCTCTCGCGACTATATATTTGCCGATGAGGCTTCCGTAAAAGCCAAGACGGAGCGGCCGATGTTTGGTTTTATAATTCTTCTAATGCAGCCAGTGAAGGGGAAGAAAGCGGAAGAGTGTCAGGATTAAACTATACGCCTGCGCGACGTGCGAGAAATCGCCGATAACTTAAGAATGTTGTATACCAAACAGACGAGTTGTCAAAAATCAACGCTCGATTAATTATATCGCGATTAATCACCTGTCGCGAACTCAACGGTCAAATGAACTTAGATACTCGTTGAAAGTTTGCACTCGAAAAAAAAAGTTTCCAACAAGGAAGACGATTTTTTTCAATCACAATTCGTTAAAATGTTTATCGCATTTTCGAACGGGAAAATATTTTCGCAAACGATTATCAAGGTTTATTTTGATAGTAATGATTCAGTTTATTATTATTCAAATCGCTTAGCAAATTCTTTGCGTAGGCAATGCTATTTATGTACACGTGACTGTGGTATTCATTTTTATTTTCAAAATTTTCAGGGTTAGTCTTATAACAGAGTTTATTTTTGAGTTATGCAGTGTTTTATAATCGCCCGCCAAAGAGTCCATAAAGTGAAACAGAAACATGTCATTTAGCAATAGTCATTAATTAAAATCTCATAACAAATGTGCGCATTCAATTGCATTTTATTAAACCTAATAAAGTCTCTTGTTTGCGTGCAGGAGAAAAAAAAAACTCGCGGCAAGTAGAGTGCATAATTCTGCGCGCTCCAAGTCAATACAATGAGTCTAATTAAATAACACGAAGCAAGTCTATAAATAAATTTGAAACGTTTTCTTTTTTGCAACCTGAGAAAAAGTGTACTTAAGATGACGCTCGTCACAAATCCACATTGCTCGATCAAAAATCGTGCGAGGCCTCATTACAGCGAAGGGCCTTCGCTGTCCGTAAAGGTAAAATTATTAGCGGCAAATGGTATCGACTTTGTCTCCCAGACTTTTTTGTTCTTACAGAGAGAGGGTTTTAATTGTGGAAACGACTCTCACAGAAGCGCCAGTGCCGTTTTCTTGTACCATAGATGTAGGAAGAGCGGCGTGGCTTTGCAGCGACATTGATAAAGGGACAAAAAGCGAAATAAAGTGCGGAAAGAGCGCTGCGAATCCCTTTCATGCGGATATCATGACGAGAGGTATTAATCCATCCACGGGACAGGACGCGGCGGAAAATGATTGCAACGACGAACAACCCTTTTCAAAGAACTCGACGACTGACGAGCTTCAGCGATTAAACGCGACACGAAGATGGAAAACTCATTCGACGCATATAAATTGCCTCGACAACATCATCTTCTGCGGCTTAACGTTTACAAATTGCGGATTATTTACACTCGGAAATTTCATATCGATTTCAACGACGGATTATTTGTTCGCAGCGCGCCGATCAACTATCTATCTTTCACGATGTAGCTTGTTTGTTCAAGCTCACTTCCGAACGATTAATTGATAAGTTTATAATTTGAAAACTTGAAAACCTTTCATCGCAACTTAGTTGAACGTTTATGATTATTATTATTTTTCTTTTATTTTACGCGAAAAAGAATTTGTACACGTTTATGCGTTTATGTAAAAAAAGAGAAGAAAAAAAAAATGTGAACATGTTCTGCGGCATGCAAATTGCGTGTGCCCAAGTGGTTGAAAATAACGGATCGTTAATGAGTAGACGTTCGCACGTATCCACCCGCGTTTGCATTTTTGTCTTGAGCGGAGTATTCACCTACGCATCAGGTGCACGTGCATCCGTGTGTAATGACACGAGCGGAAGTGCACGAGTTTGGCCCGAATAATTCAGTAGCGGCTCCTTTGCGATTCCGCGAAGACTCGTCTCTCGCACGCGGAATAATAAAATTGCGTGGTCTGCGAACACGACGACAACAGCCCGTATTTGCATTTTCAACGACACAGTTTGATGATACCCCCGGTCCCCACGGATGGGAAACATTTCTTGACGTCGAGTGTGCGGCGCGCGGTGCAACCTTAAGCATCTTTTGTCAAGATTAAGAAATTCGTACGTGCAGCTTGTTTCGCAAGTTACGCAACATTTATTTTTAATCTGTAAGAATAGAATTGCGGAATTGAAAGTTTTCGCAAGATTTATTAGAGACGATTATGCGCGCTTCGAAAGTGAAATACATGTAAAGTATATAGAAATTTATTTGGTAGTAATTATATTGATTAAATAATCCTGATTTGCACATGCCGTGTCATTTATAATGGACCGTTTCTCGATCGCGGATAAAATCATTGGGAGAAGGATGATATAAATGATCCGTCGATCTGGAGTTACAAACAACGCCGTGATAATGATAATAACGCAAAATTTTACGCAATAATCAATTACGATAATTATGAGCATATTACCATGCATCAATAATCATCGCATTCCAGCGACTACTAATGAATCCATTTTGCGCTTGATAAACGACAAACGTTCACGGATAAAATAATCCGTGGTCGAAAGGCATATAAATAACGCACCGGCCACAGATGAATCTAATGTAATAAGCTCGATCATTAGACAGCGGCGCAATAAAATGTAATTTTTGTTCATCTCGTTGTGCGGTGTTTATGTTTTAATTACATTTAACAGGTTATGGGATTTGCGAAAAATGTGGCGAAGCGGCCCGACAGTGCACGCGCAATTGGTAACGGTTGACGTCGTTAGACACGCAAGATCACTGTCTTTTTTATCCCACTTTATAGCGTACATACGTTCAATGAAAAAAACTCTTCCTAGAATCCAGCATTGTACATTCGTCCAAGTGCATTTTTCAATGACCGTTACTATTAAACGCGTGACATTCACTTTTTTACATTCTCTTTCTCTCTTCAGACGCTGCATCTCTGTCGTTTTTCAGCCATCATTTTAAAGCTTCAAATTTTCGTTTCATTGAAACATTGTGAACACTTTTCTCGCGATTGTCTTTGTATGAAACAAAAAGGACCCGAGAGTTGGAATTGCAAAAATGTCGTGAGAAGGCGAAGACGAGGAAAGGTTAATTTTTCGTATTTTCATCATTTCAAGTTGTAAAACAAATAATTGAAAAATTGTAGCTTTGGAAAAAACAATGTTACAGATGAAACATGTGATAAATTACGAATTTGATGAATCGACAAGGAAACAGCGAAATATATATATGTGAACATCGGCGAGGCGGCGTTATAAATATTAATTGGAATTAGTAAATGAGCTAGACTCATGTCTCGTGTGAACATGACCTTAGTTGTTGATTGTTTATAATTCCTCAGTATAGCGCTCATATGAATTGTCGGCGCGTAAGTGCAGGAGGATCTATGGATCTTTCTTTCTGACATCTAACATGATTATGGAATTCTTGTCAAGAGAAATGCTTCCTCGTGTTTATCGGGGAAGTGCGCATACTTGCGCGTTTTTCAGCCAAACGAAAAATGCTCCCATGCTCGTATCTCATTCAAAAATTTTATGTGAGATCGCAAAGATAATTATTTCAAGCGGCAAAAATTTTATTTTATGGTGAGACAGAGTTTGCCGATAAGACTTATATAATTTTTTAAACTGTTCACAAGTTTTTTACCTCTTGCTCTTTTCTTTTCTTCCGTTCAGTTTATTTTTTATTTTGTAATTTAATTTGGGCTGCAATCCTTCATTTAATTTTATTCCAAGGCTTTGACTTCAAATACCTGAGCAGAAAATCGTGTATCATGCCTGATGGATGAAAAAGAAGTTTACGACAAAAAGACGGCATTACTGCCGAATGTTATCACAAAATTCATCAGAGTCGCTCATATACTTGCATGAGCTCTCGTATCTTGGGATACATCGTTACTTTCGCCCTTCCTAACGTGGATTTTGGTGGACGGAGACCGGTCCGAGCCAAAAAATGTGCAAAAAGTTTGAACTGCGATACAACTTTGAGCTAGGGCGGCGACCAGTAATGTGTATCAAATTTCTCCAATCTCAAATGAGTTCATCGAAATTGCCGGATAATGTGATGCCAAATATTTCATTTTACATCGACGGCCTCGCTGAGATATATTATTATAAATTCACATTATCGGTCGAACGAAATGATTTAATCAGTTCGATCTTCACAGGGTCAACGAACTATACTTTTTCCCATCTCACGCAATCTTTAAAACACAACACTTACCCGGCACGATGTATTTCTTGCGAAATAAATTCAAATTCAAATTTGCAAAGCTGGGTCCAATCGATCAAACTTGAGATTATCTTTTGACATAGCAGCTGTTTGTAATCGCAGGAGCGTGGAATATTTATTTATTTATTTTTCGTGAGCATCAACGTTTATGATATATATTAATTCATTAAAATGTTTCTCCGTGTGTTTAATTATAGACTTGCATAAGATTTTACTCTGCTTTTTCACAATAACATTAGATATAAATATTTGCGATAACATCGACATGTATATATGTTGCCCGCGTTGCATGCGTTAGAGTCGCACACCGAGTAAAATGCTGCACGTTCAATTAACATGATACTCGTTTACTCGCGTGAACACCGCTACATTCAAATTTTGTGTACGTGGCGTTGTAAGAAACGCTCGCGATTAATAATTTGCGCCTTAATAGGTTCTCATAAAATTATTTAATATACATTTAACTAAGCGCCTCTGCGAGGGTGAAAGGAATCAGTTTTGAAACGAACCGCACTAATGGAAAATATGATTTAATTCCCTGATTATTATTTTTGTCTCAGAATTAATTTTTTGCGAAATTAAATTACGTTTAGATCAAACCCTCAAAAAATGAGGGAGGGAAAGAGAGAAAAAAAACAGAACCTGTTGAATCATAAACTGTATAATATTTTTCAAGCGAACACCTCCTCTGACAGATATTTCATACTTGAATTATTAAATTTGCCTCTTCTATTTTTGCTTTCGTAACGATTGACTTTGAAATGTTTCTAAAATTACAAACCGAAAGGGTGAAGGCTCGGAACACACTCGAACGCAGATAAACCTTAAGGCTAGCGTCATTCAAACTGTCAAGTATGTTGCTTGCCCCGATGCACCTAATTAGGCATACAAAAACGAAAATCATGTGAGGATCATCGGCAGTCGATGCCGGTCATTCATGGTGTTCATAACGCATATTAATCTACGATATGATGAGACGAAATGGTGCGTCTGGCACACGGGTATTGGATGACTCGTCGGCTCGAGTCGGCGAGTGATTCCCCTCTCGGGGCATGAGCCTCCCACTCGCGAGAGGGCGCCCCTCCAGCGCGGCGACGCGCGATCGGCCGACTTCGGCTCGCTTCGGTTCGACCTTGAACGAGTCCTGTATAGTCTATGCCACTGACACGGCCCAAGGACGTAGCTGGTACCGGCGTGCTGTTGTCCCGAAACGCGGTCGTGGAACTCGCGTTGGAAAGTGCTCGCCGATGGCAACATTGGCAACTCTTTTTCGTGCAGCCGTACTCGAGCGGTTTGTACTATCTTTGCTCGGATGTACGCGAGAAGCCCGCACCCGAATCACATCATCGTAATCTTTCTTTGAAGTTTCTCGCGAATCAAAATGTTCTATACTTTTAACATTACTTTATATTACACATTTTTTTCATTTTATTGTTGTTTATTATTGTACAAATGTTTTTCTGTTTGCACGTTTGTTGAACATGAAAAGTATACCGTTTTCTATGAATGTTTGAGACAATAATTTTTGAGTGCATCACAGTTCCATTGATCATGTTGAACGATAACAAAGACAATTGAATAAAAGCGTGAAGTGTAGTTTATTTGAAAAGAATATCAATTAAATAAAATATGTTTGAACAACAAGTCTCACGTTCGGCTTGAAAATAATGGAACCGAGCAAAATATTGTTGGTTGGAGTCTATTAATTATAAATGTGGAAATAAAATTTTCACTGTTGACATAAAATATGATAGGCTGGCGAACATAGAGCATCCGTAACTCGAAGTTACTCTAACAGCTGGCAACATAGACAAGTCCTCTTCCTCATATCGGCGGACGTTTCTTTTCCACGCCAAAAAAACAAAAAATAATAAATCCAGCTTGATATATTTACGAAGAAAAGTATCTGTACGTGCATTATACAGATGCTCGCACGCTGCACGATGCGGACTTTAACACTGAGCACTATACATCTTTTGCAGTATATAAAACAAATCTAAAGACTCGCCACATGCTGTGATATATCTGTTTTGAATTATAACGCCGCGCTCGAATTCTCGGCCCACCACTTAATCTTTTCGCCTCCATAGATTTCACTTCATTAAACTAATTTCATCCGAATTTACGATGCCCAATTCAATTTATATACTCGGCTTAATTTATCGCCAGATCTAAAACCCAACATTCGTTTACATGCGAACAATGTCTATTTTTGAATTATTACACCTTAAGAGAACCTAATCACGATGTTAGTTTTCGAGAACATTAATAACGCGAAAACATGACGTTCCGTCGATCCAGACGTTTTTCATCTATTTTTACATGCACAATCCTTAATTAGGTGTTCGAAATCGAATCATTTGGATGCATAAATCGTTGATTAGAGAATGAAAAAAATAAAATGTTATCCGTCAGGATGACGCGAGGAAAAATTTTTATTACAGAATCATAACTTTTTTACTCTTGATGAATGATTTGTTGTTTCGTAATTGCAGGCATTCAGACTATGCATCTCATCTTGAACTGACGCACGTTACATAAAGCTTATGTCAATAAAAACTTTTGCATTAATTGTCACAAACATTTTCCCTGGAATTGTTTTGACTTCACGTAACGGTATAATTTTTTAAACAATCATTTTATATGCTTGGTGATTTTCTGTGTGCATAGCGAAACTGGTTATGTAAAAATAAATGAAAATCATTTTCCAGCTGACACTGACACGGTCTAATAATGAATATGAAAATTATTATACAATATAATTGAATCATTTTCATCAAGGCAGCAAAAATAAAAAAGAAAACTTTTCTTTCAAAATGATTAATTTAAGATTAACAGAGATGGAGATTAACAATTTAATTCGGGTTATTAAAATAATTTCCTTTTTTCAGTCAATTTGTGGGGCTGTTTGAAATTTGCATTAAATTTAGGAGAGCCAAAATTTGCATAATTTTCGTAAATTCGAGGCCTGAGGCGCGTAAGAATTAAAATTTAAATAATTCTATTAAAGTCATTTAGTTAAGGTACCGGTATGGTATATGTACTTTGGAGTCTGTCAATTTAACGATGATAAAACATGTTCCGCAGCGAAAAATCAGATTCGAGAAACACATCGTGGCGATCCCCCGGTGAATGAACCGAGATCACCGGAAATCGCGAGTTATCGAGCACGAAGGCTCAAACCAGCTCGCATGTAATTTGCTGACGACCGATAAACGCTACCCTTCTTTTGCTCGTTTTATTGTCAGCTTGTGTTTCAAACGTCATTACGCGGACGGAATAATTAACTTGTAGTCCCTTCTGATTTTGAGCACAAAGACCCTTTTAATTGTAAAAATAAATAATGACATTGCACCTTTTCAAAATGCTTTCAATTTCACGGTGAAAAGTGTTTTTTTTTTTTCATCGTTATCGAAAAATCTTAATCTACAAAACAAATAGCTCTCAATGCAGAAAATTTGAATAATAACACGCATGGTGATATGATGTAACCGAGCGAACGAGCTGCAGATTACCGAATGGGATTGCGTAGAAAGATAAACGGAGGGTAGCAACCGACATCGGATGAATATCAGACGATGGCCCAGCGTAATTACTATAATGGCTCTCAAATAAATGAGACAGAGATATCTTGGGCCGAATCTTGGGAGGCTTCGACCTCTCCGTACTTTAATTACGACGTTCGAGCAGATATGCACGTGGGCAAAAGAAAGAATGAAGAAACTTTTACCCGCGTAGAACCGGAAATTCCTGTCCCGAGTCTGAAATTCGTTTTACCCAACCTGACAGCAGACGCAATCAAATAAACGTACCTGCTCAGATTTTTTGCCTTCGCATTTTTTAAGTCGATCGCATCAAAGATATTTACAAAATTTTGCATTGCAGTGTAAAAGGCGCGCTTTTAAATCAAATTGCATCACCATTTCTGGTTTCTTTGATTGTTCCTTTTTTTCCGATAACTCCGGAAATATTTTATGTAAGATGGAACAAAAAATAATTTAATGCTGGTCTATACTCACTTGTTAGTTAAAAGGATCACAGCTCCTGGAACAAAAAACGAAAAAGATAAGAGATTTAGTATGTGCGATATTTCATTTTAATAATAAAACATTCAAAACGGTTAAACGACAGGAAATTCGTTTGCCTAGGTAGAAAAAAACTTGCAGCTATACCTGGTGGTTACTTAACTTATGTTGTTCTAATCAGCGTGTTATGACGGTGCATAGTATATAGTTATTAGCGGATACAAACGGTAAATGCGAAATTTTTACGATCCCTGTCGTTTCGTGAAGTCAGAAACTGGAAAAACTTCTTGGGTCCCTAAAAACGTGTGCAGCGGTCTTTGGACCGGTGTCTCAGCTGGTTTTTTTTTTTGCTCTTTTTGTGATGGGATCAAGTATCCTTGCTACTGCAGGTGTTTGCACACTCTTAAATGCTCATTATTGCATTCATAATTAATTAGTGTCAAAGATGTCGACACTGTTGAAAATTTGTGAGCACATATTTTTTGGATGATGCCACGCGTGTTCAAAATTTAAATATAAAATTTTATTCACAACTTTTGTGTCTTGATTTAAACTCGGCGATCAATCTTCTCGATCAAAAAGTCTCGTGCCATTTTTATGCAATCATTTTTTATTCATGCGCTAGTGATGTATGCAAAAATTCAATCAGCACATTTGCGAACCGTTAGTTCATTATTTAAGAGTGGTATTAGAACCCATAAAACGATCGTGCTTTCCTTATAAACAGGAGAATTATTCAAATAAGTCCGGCATCGGGCTTGTGCGAGAGTCTTTCACTTTGAAGAAAACAAACTTGGAGCAACTCCAGCTCGCAAAGAGGATCGACGAACTGTGCATTCTTATCAACACGAAAAGTTTACAAGGTGTGATGCGGACGATCGCTTCACGCTCGTTTGAGTATTTTATTCGAATTCTAAGTAGATTTCGCAGTGGACGAACAAAGAAAAATCTATCAAATGTCGATTCATTTGACATTTGGAAACAATGATTTCGATTTAAATATAAAGGTTAAGCGTTATTTTTTAATTTTATCGCACCTGATAATAATTTCATCGCCTTTCTGAGTTTTATGCTATACAGATATAATCTTGGTTTTTTTTTATTAACTTTATACATTAAAATTGCAATCAAACTTTTTATATATTTTAGTTTTTTTTTTTCACTTAATTGCATCCATAACATTCAGAAATAAATGGTTTGTTTAAATAAAACTAGATCAAAAACTAGTTACAATATTTTATCATTTTAAAGTTCTTAACTACAATAATCTCCGCAAACTTTGAATCTTTAATTTAAAAAAAATAAGAAATGAAAATCAATTAAATTGCTGTTAAATTATCGTTTATCTTCTAAACATTATCGCAAAGTGATTTTTCTATTTTTACGAATAAAAAAAAAAATAAAATAATAAAAGAACAACAGTTTACTCATTTACTCATTTCCGTAACAGTTTCCCTACTTCTTAACACACACTCATTTTCCTACGGGTTTCTTTACTCATCTATTTGTACCCTGTTTTCCGTAACTACTTTTCGACCCGTATATGTACCTGTTTACTTATCTATGTACATATCTCTTAACCTATACCCGAGTATACGTTCTCGTATACGTATCCATATCTGTTCCTTACTTATTTCCCACCCGCATGCACCGGTTTTTTTACTCGTGTAGGTACCCTTACCAATTTTATATCCTTTTTTCAGTACTAATTTTCCTATCCATATAAACGTAAACATTTACGTATACATACGTATATATTTTCTTCTACCCGTTTCTTTACGCATTTTCCTACCCCAGTATTTTTCCGTTCCTTACCAGTTTTTCTGCTAGTATACTATTTATTTATCAATTCGTGTACCTAAGAAAATTTTTTTATGGTTACATTAATGGTCCATAAACGTCAGCCATATAAAGTACATAATGCCCTATAATGTAGTCGTATTTAACATATTTATGTATTATAAACGTTGCTATATATAATTATATATACTATATTTATATTCCCATGTGGGTAAAATAAATATTCCATATATGACTGACTATAAAAAAATTATTTATATGACATATATGTGACACATATAGAGCTATATGTGTTGAAATTTTAAAAACAGTTCATAAAAAGTTATATCTGAGACTGCTGACGATGACCACTGAAATTGTATATAGAATTTATTAGATGTACTTAACTGGTTACAGCACCCAAAAATATGTGCGTATGTTTAATCATAAATGAACACATAAATGTTATATATTTGCCATTTATTGAGCTATATATAGATTTCTATACTTGTACCCGTTTCCCTATAAGTGCAAGTACCTGTTTATCTACCCGTGTACATACCCGCCGTTTACCAACCCGTGTATGTATTCGTTTACCTACCCGTCGCTGGCTTTTTTATCCGTTTTCCTACCTGTTCACGTACTCGGTCACATATGTTATTGATACATAATTATAATTTTCATCCTAATGAAATATTAAAAAAATGTTTGTTCAATAAATCTTCTTTCTTATTTTACTGTTAACCTGACATGATCTGAAGTAACTTACTCAAAAAAATAAATATGAATAAATCTGGAAATGTAAATAAAAAAAGACTTACTTTTTTGTCTAATAATTACTTGTCATCTTCTATAATTAAATCACGGATGTTTCATACAATTTTCTACATTTTTAAAAAGATCTCGTACTCACAAAAAATGAATAAATAAAGTTGAACATGGAAACTGAAGTTTAACTTAATAATTCTCGTATACGCGTTGTAAACTCTAATAGTTTTTAGCAAATATGCTTTAGAATTAATGTATATTGACTGTAAAATTAGATTTTCATATTACAATTATACAATTTAAAATACTCTCCATTTATATTTTAAACATGAAATTATAAATGTAAATTGAACCTCCAGACAATTGACAAATCTTAGTTGCAAACTATTAAACATTGACGTTTTCCATTCAATTCAAACGCTGACCTATAGGAAAACAAATCAAACTGCTTTTGCTATTATAAAATTTCATATTCAACAGCTATTTTAAATAGATCTTTAGATAGATCTTTAATAGAACCTTCAAATGTAAATTCAAACTCGCCCTTTCATTTATTATGAATAAAAAACGTTTTGAATTAAAAATAAACAAATGCCAGATAAAGTTTTGTTTGTTTGATATTTGAGGGTTACGCGTGAGTTTTTTCTGCACTGTCAGATGACAATGTATATGTGCATACGCGTAACCGACTTGCAACATGTAAAACGTTTAGATCACCAGTGAAAGATAATCTAACCTTCGTCATAGTTTACCGAGCACAATGCCGGTTCACTCGTTGGGTTTGTGTTTTGCGCTCGTATTCGCTTACTCGGTTGTGAGCTTATACAAGGTGTGTCATGTCAGTTTTGTCACAGTTAAAAGCAACTAAAGTCTAGCTTAATTTTACCTTATCTTTAGTACTCAAACAATCGTACATATAAATTCCCATTTTTTTATTCACAATTTTTTTTGTTTCACCGTCGATACGAAACGTTTAGTGCAAAATTTATACCGTATCATTCGTAAAGTTGATAGCAAAGGTAGAAATGCTCAGTTTAAAAAAGAAAAAAAAAAGATTTCAAATTAGTTAATGTGTAAGAAATAAGACATATCCCTTGGTCAAGAACATACATGTAAACGCCGTAAAATTGCGGCTTATGTATATGCGCGTTACAGGTTACGATGCTCTCCGCCTTCTCAGCCGGCCGGACGCCGCCTCCACGTCGGACTGTATTCGTTAACGCACAATAGCATCGGCCGGTTAATTACGAGTTAAGAAGGAAATAAGGCCGAATCCAGTTAACGAGGTCTCACGCGGCGAGGCCGATGATAGAACCCTCGCGGATCATGATAAATCACTGATTTAGCATGGCAGCTGTGCGATAAGAGTCTACGCACCGAAGAAATTGAAGTGACGAGCGCGAAAATCGCCGAACAAAGTTTTTCACCCGCTCTCGTATACCACGCTTTTTTTTACGCCACGCTGCTCCTCCGCGCGAGATGCACTCCAAAGATATCGAACGGTTTAGCTAATTATTTTCTAACTTTTAATTGATTGCTAATTGTGTAACTGAGATGTGTATATATTTTTCAAAAGCTCATTTTCAAGATGAGATCATAGCGTATAATGAGAAATTAATAGCAAGAATTCCGCGATTAAAGCGAGTGAAACCAAAAGTTATTATAAAGTTGAAAACCTTTTATCATTCCCATCGGGGAGAAAAGTTTAATTGGACTACCGCCGTACACATTGGGGATTAAATATTTTTGAGTTTCGCCAATTTTTTTTATACTGACACAGCTCACGTGCTTCGTAATAAGGAAATGTTTTATACGAACAAAAGTATAGTCATAATCCTGCGAGCTCATTATGTTAACAAACAGCTTATTCGTCATAAATTAAATGTTAACGCGCTTTCATGTCACGTATATAGTTTGGTGCGTCAACCGGCCATTATCTAACACACGACGACTGGTCGGGAAAAAAAGCAACATTATATGGCAAATTTGATTCACTCTCCCGGCGTTTTGTACAATACATCGGCGGCGGAACGGTGAGAAAAATTCTTACTCTCGAATTATTCGTCGCCGGTGTATTTTTCGTGAGGTTCAAGGATTTTCGCTGGCGCGGCGAAGCTTCCATTTGAACAATTATCACCGGAGAAAAACGCCAGCATCGATTTAGCTGATTAGTACTCCGCGGGCAACAGTGTGGCTGAAAATCACGAGACCGGAGTCGTGCGTAACGTCGTATCAAAGTATAAGTTGTAATTGAATTTGAATAATGCAGGACCGCCGAGGTTTTTGCGCTAAGGAGTGTACTTATATTGGCGCGCAGTGTCAATTATCATGAGAGACAAATCTATAAATAGTATACACACGCACGCGGCGAAAAATCCGACGCGTATAATTATATTCTGAGTAGCACAGGATTCTCCATGAGACTGGAACACCGTGTACTTTGCATAACATTAAATGTGCCCCCTTGTCGGTTACGCGCTGCAACTGTTGCTCAGCGAGATAGAGCGAGAAGATTAATCAACGCATCTTGATAACGATCTTCATAATCAAGAATCCAGCGCGCTGTTCGCAACGGTTCCAGTCTCGAAATATGATAACGTTTGTACTTTGCAAATTACAATGATGTGTACGCGTCGATAAAGCCGATTCTGCGAATGTCTTCAGCAGGCGGAATACTTTCTGTTTTATCCTTTTTTTCATCCCACTTTTATTGGCTTCTTCATCTCGGAGGCGCTAAAAGAGGCTGACTTTTTGTCGATCAATTTAATTTCAGTTTGTTGAATATCATCAATTCGCTTGAATTAATTGATTAACACTGATACCGATCGGAGTAGAATGGTTAGTCGAGATTTATTGATTTAGATATAAGAATGTATAATGGAGGATCGATTGCGATAAATTTTAATCAAGTTACAATCTGTTCGGTTGTAATTAAGATATATTTCGACTTTTGTGCAATATTTGTTTTTATCAATGATTTCATCAGTTGCTTCGAGATGTTCGTTTTCGTAAATGACAAAAATCAACGTCTGCAAAGAGAAGAGTGTAGGTAATTTTCAAACAGGTTTGATATATCGATCGAGTTTTGATTAATGTCGTCAATTATTCAAGTCGTTTCAAAATCCTTGATCGATGTCGTTTCAATTGATTGATGAAATGATTGCGATTCTATTGCACACAGAGTGAACTGATTCCTAGACACCGGGAATAGATAAATTTCGCTTGATGGACTCTGCCATTTCACAATTGACTCACATTACAAATTCAAACTAAGTGGTATGACTCGAATTTTTACTGTCACCAAAAAGGTACGTCCTTCAATTGTAATGCGACAAAAATAATCGTTAATCTTTATTGCCAAACTGTGAAAAATGAATGCGGATGAAAAATTATGCATTAAAATGTGCTAGGCGATATCTCTCAGCAAATATAAAACCATCAGGAAATCATATAATTTGCAACAAAGTTTCAAATTTCTTGTAAACCCCGGTTATGAAACGCGATTATAAATTACAAACTGTGGCAAAAATTATTTCTTAATTTTGCGTTGATGATAATTGATTGCACATCTGAGCTTAATTATTATTTGCATCGTAAATTGCGGGGCCTCCGAGAGAGCCGATACGAAGTCTGATCCGTGCGCTGCGATAGTTACAAAATCTTTTGCGCCCGTTTTTGCATAACAAGACTTCCCTAATTTCGCCGGCGCAGAATATATTCTCAGCTGAATAATTTTAATTGATTTTCATATCCCTCGTATTTCAAATATCAAATTACGATCATGTTAATTTATGGCAGCCGAGCGTAATAACGTACCCAGGCCGGCGAGAGATTTTTCTAATGAATAATATATACATGTAAATCGGCCGACTAAGTACATGTAATGATTCGTTATTGCTTGCAGGTAATTATTCAGTTTACAAGAACAACCGTCGAGCCACATTTTCCGATTTCAGAATCGACTGAATCATTGCGCCTTTATTTATGGATGTATGGCTATCTTCCGAGAGTGCAATGGTCATGACGTTCGCACATAAGTAAGCATATGCTTTATAACCCCGACCTAGAGAGCTGAACGCGCGCCCATTTCTTCCGTGCCGTGTAATACATAAGTGAGAGTGGAACGCAAAGCGAATAGGCGTACGTGTATGAACGTATACGCCAACTTAGACACGTATTTCATCGAATGCGTGAAAGTATAAATCGTCATGTGCAGGCCTCACTTTATTTTGGCACTACCATTTTTTGTCCCTTAAACCCTATGCAAGGTCAAAGGTCAACTTTGTTATTTGAAAATTAATATTTGTTATCGAATAAAAAATGGTGAACGATTTTTCGTTTCGTTTCAAAACGAGCCACCAGAGAAAGATAAAAATGATTGATACGCCAGTCTGGCTTACAATGTATAGTCATTTCAATTAAGGATTTTTTGTCTTTTGACTGCAACCTCGTCAATTTAACATCCGTTAAGAAGTCACTGGAGAGCGTACGCTAAAAAGGATTATCAAAAGTGAATGCAGCTGATTTATGAAGGGAATTCGTCTAATTTATCAAACCCGAATAACGAAAGACACGAGAGAAGGATCAGGAGTGGCTTACCACTATACCGGACTCCCGAAATGGAACACACGAAAGCTTCGCGGAATTTCATACACAGTTGCCAAACCTTATAGAATGTCGATTTTTTCATCCTGTTGGTAGTAATTTCTAACGAGCTCAAATTAAAATGTCGATTATTTTTCAAGCATGAACAATTTTAAACGATCGAGGCTGATAAAAATGTACGCTTGCACGTGATTCACATTGTAGAACATTCTATACATTGCACAACGAAAAAGCGAAATACGCTTAGCTTGCAAATTTGCATCTTTTCAATTTAATAAGCGATTCTTATTCATCGCCTCCGTGATATGATAAATTTTTTTAAATTGGCAACATTGGATGAAGATGCTCTGGGAGTGGCCTTTTTGCAGTCTTGCCGCGCAGCTGTTTTGCATTTTACACCGATGAAAGATTCGGCCATTACGCCTACCTCTTTCGCCAGTGTCTCCTTTTTTTGCGTCAACCCTTCTTTATTTTTGTCCCTCTGACGATAAGGAAGTAGCGACGACAAATCCTAAATTAATACGCTCCGACCCACTCGGGTACACTGCATCAAAAATTTAAATTGCATCCAATATTTAGGTGGCTTAAAACTGCGGGCGTAAATTAAGATAACGAGGAGATACCAAAACAAAAATAAAACAAAACTGACATCTCTGTTTTCAGCTGGCGACAATCGCAATAACGATTTTGAATAATGACACGCTGACGAATTGTTTATCATTATTTTTGCAAAACAAAAGTTGTCCAAATCAGAAAAACCTTTGGTGCTTTTTTATGACGAAACGTATTTTTTATCTACATAAAAACCATTCGATTATGCGATGCATTGGTTTCTGCGATTCGAGCTATTACTTTGCTTTCGACGTTTCTGCTGCGCAACGATCATCGTAACTCACGCAGCGTTTTACGAGTTCGCATAAAAGTCCGCACACGAATTATCGCTCTCGATTCTGTATTCAGAAACATAGCAGAAAATCGGAGTAAAACAAATTATGTACGAATCGGCAGGCGAAAACGAAAACTGACTGTCGGTTTCTTACGCACTCTGTTCTGGTTGCGTAATCGGTTCCCGGATGGATGTGTATTTCTGAATTCTCGATAGGAAAAGGTACTGAATCTAAGAGATTCTGTAAATACAGAATTACAAAACATGTTGAATGAAAAAAAATTTTGAATTAATGCTTTCATCGGTACAACAATTTCTTTCCATTCGGCTTAATTTTCTACTTATTTTTATTTATTCATTTTTTGTGTAAATGGCGAGGAAGGATTTGTGCGGTGATACACGGACGCATTAATGATCGCAGCTGAATAAGACACGGTGAATCAAATATCATAGAAGCGAAAAAAGTCTTTGTTGAAACATTAATTCATTTGTTGTGCCAACTCAATGATTTAGTGTCATCATTAAATGAATTCAACAAGATTGTTCCCTGCATGAGTCCTGCATATTAATACCAACACGACCTCTCTTCGGTCGGTTTATATCCATTCATAGAAAGAAAAAAGTATGTCCCGCCGATTTAAGCGATTTTATTTTCCTCGTAACAAATTATTCGGGCTTGGGATGCCACGGAGATGCAATTTTTTCATTGAAATCCACGAGAGTTTCGACCCGTGCGGTCTTTCTTTGTGATGTTTTTAATTTTAGCCTTCGCATTCCCGCCTCAAAATGACTGCCTCCTCAAGTGTAATGTATACCTAGACACAGGTCTAATTAAATCTGCGAAACAAATATTCAATCATCTTGTTCTCGGCCTATGTTCCCAAAGAATTTCGAATTTAAGTGGTGTGTTTTCTAAGACGTATGGCGCAAAAATGACCGCTCGAGATTGGTTTCAAATCTGCATTTTTTTTCTGACCTGACTTTGTTCTCAAATTGAGGGCAACAAAGTATAGGTCATGTTTTTGATTGCACAATACGTAGATCAAGCTTTCAACTTTGTCCCAACGTGGATTGATTTTTTGACACATCATAAATCAAAAAAGACTTGTTGACTTGTTATTCAAATTTGTATAATTTATTCCTTTCAGAAGCAAATTAGGAAATTAATTACAACAAAAAAGGAGCCAGATTATTATCAGTTGAACTAGGTAAACCGAGAACTGTCTAGAAATTGTAACAAAAAAAAAAAAAAAAAAAAAAAAAGAATGAGATCTAGATAAATCTGGCAAACCAATTGACATTATTATTTTGGATAGAAGAAAGAGTGCCAGTTAACATTCAAGTTGGGATAAGTATGAGTGACACAAATCTACTTAGCAACTGAATAGCTTAAAATTGGAGAAATTTACCGCAGCTCGTTTGACTTCAGTTAGAGCTCCAATTGTCGATTTCATTAGCCATAATAACTTGTCATAACCGTTCGCAAATATATGTGACGGAGTTTTTATCTTGAAATCGACCGGTTAAGGTAAAACTCAAGCATCAGATGACGCTTTCCTTCTAGACATTCTAAACTATTACAGCAATTAACTTTTTTTTTCTAAATCCTCTCTGAGTGTCCGAGTTGTAGGTTATTTTGTGGTTTCAGCCTCGTAACCTCTTGAAAACTTTCATGAAATGATGGGAACTTGTTGATTCAAAAATATTATAATATGAACAACATTTTTCAAGCGCTCAAAATATATTTCATATAACATGAGTTTGTTGACAGCTAACAACGAAATCAGTTTAGTCATGGGAAACGTTCTTGAATTTTTGCCGGCAGATAAAACTTAAAGTTCAACCACCGACTCTCATAACTCATTTGATCTCGTTGACTGGGATGCTGATCGAATTAATACCAGCAATTAGTCTGAGGCTTGCAAAGGGAAAATCTTTCGCGAACAAAATTTTCCCGCGGTTGATTTATGGGTCTGAAATGAACGCGACCTGTTGTTTGGTATTATCTAACAGAGAGGAAAACGTCTGCCAGTAACCTACTAAACTACAGCGGCAGACAATGAGGACAATGAATCTCAGATCTGCGGTGTGACTTGTGACTCGTGTGCAATGCTGTACCTACGCGGTGCAGAGAGAAAGCTGCTCTTTCTCTCTTTTTCCTCTCGTCGATTGCCGGTCTCTGTCACAGCCTGTGCTTAGAGGAATCCCCCTCCTGAGACTCTGTCCTTGTCTCTCCTACTGAAGGGCCATGTGTGGCCTCTCGCTTGCGCGCAGGCAATTTCTAGGCAACTTTTCCGCGAGCGCTTATCGAACTCGCCAGAGTTCTTGACGAGTTGTGCACGTGCAACGCAGAGTATTTGTTAATGCAGTCGAGACAAGAGGATTGGCGGTTACGTCACGAGTCACTGGCCAAGTCTAGCTAGAGACGCTGACTCTGTCTTGTTCGCTGGGACGAACCAAATAAAAATTGAGCCAGAACTCCCTGAGGGGTACTTCTCTAACGTTCTCAATGTACCAAGCAGATGTAATTGATGCTAAAAATGTTTTTGATACCTCTAGTTGAACATCAATAAAAGTATTTATTACAACTCTAATATAAAAAAAAATTTTAATTAAAAAAAGGATTCTACTAAACATGAATGTTATTTTCATTCTGGAAAATAATTTCAACGGTTTTTTATTTAGAAGGCAAAAAATGTGCAATGAGTATAAATTTTGAACGGTGCCCTTTACGGTTGCGATCAGATAAATTACCAATATTGTCATGATCGAAATAGTCGTTGATCATGCAGTTTGGCAACAGCACATAAATCAGGATTCATTTGGAACAAAGTGATATTTCATGGTCCGTGAGAGTGCATCTGATAGTTAACAAATTAATTGCTCTAATGTCTTTTACACGATAAACAAGATTTTGATCGAGATCGATATCATCAAACTGTCTATTCATATTTCCTGGTAATGATGTTCAACTTTTGTTATTTAATATGTTGATCTATAGTTTTGCAAATTAAATGAATTAGATAGCACAAACGATATATATTTCAGAGTTGAATAGATTTCTTTTATTTTTCATCTTTTTATAGTTACAACTGGAATAGGACGTAGGAACACATAGAGAATACGACAATATTATAATCTGATAAAGCACTGAAACTTTATTAAAGAGGTTTTGGTTTCCATCGGATCGAAAACGGTTACTGAATATATGTGCGCTTGCGCAACATATTTATGTGCAGTTAAAATTTAAA
Organism: Trissolcus basalis; assembly: GCA_025266255.1. Taxonomy (NCBI): domain Eukaryota; kingdom Metazoa; phylum Arthropoda; class Insecta; order Hymenoptera; family Scelionidae; genus Trissolcus; species Trissolcus basalis. Next base: position 20,020 of record JAAMPD010000059.1, read on the forward strand.
AATACTCATATACAAGTGTATATTGTATTTAATATCAGTAGAACTTTCTTTTCCTGTATTGGACAGTTACAAAGTATATCATGCAAAGATTGCGATTAGACAAGTTAATTTGTCTGATAAATACTTCATACTTTTTTATTCGAACCAGCGACGAATTAGACACTATCTTGGTAGACAAATTATGTAAACAGCAAATGTCGAGAAAATGTTAGCGACTACTGTTTCCATGCAGAATCAATTTAATGTATACAATTTTTATGCCGTTTAAAATAGCATCGTCCTATTCAAGGTTGAACTTGAAAAAATGTATCAATGGAAGAATCTCGTATGCGAAATTATATTTAGCTCACAATCATAAAAGTTGGAACGTTAAAATGTGATTTTTAAATCAATTAAGGGAAAAGAATGCAACTTGTTATCAGTGCGCGATACAAATGTTCGGACTTGAAATCAACTTTATTTAAAGAATTTACAAAAAAAATTAATTGCATTTTACAGGCTAATTAACCGTTAACCCATGCCACTTAAGTGGGATTCCACAAACTACTTAGTATTTAATTTTCTGTACTACAGGAATATGAATAAAAATGTCCTTTTCCTTTAAACTGTTTCGTGAAAAAGAACTCGTTTTTACTTTCGAGAGTGAAATAACAGTTAATATAATTTAATGCATTTTGCATAAGAACTTTTTGATACGAAAACTGCTAAGTTGGTATACAATCAGAGTCACAATTTTTGCTAACGGTGTGCAAAAAGCGCAAGACGCTCGATATTGAATTGAAGCATACAGCTGCAACCGAGGTAATTTAATGCCTGCAAATGTACGATAAGCACTTTTACACAAATCCAAACAAATATTCTGATTCAATAATATTCTCGTTATTCGACGATGTCGCTCGGGTGTGATCAAATAAAAAGACAACGAATTCAAGAGTTGAGTTAACAGATATGTCGACAAAAGGAAATAATTTCGTCCGAGTTACAACATCATTTAATTCTTGCAACAAGTCGTGGCTGCCAGCTGTGATTATGTTGCTCTGTTAAATTATTTCGCTCACAAACGCGTCTAATGACTTAATTAATGAACCTATTAAAAAGTTAATCACTGTCCCTATGCGGCGTGATAGTAACCATTATCTGTGTTACCAATCATCATGCATATTCAAATAAAATGGCACTGTACCCCAGACGAACTGATTGCAATCGATTTCACACCGAAATTGACACCATTCCTTTGTATTTGTTGCGTTATTTTTGCGTTCTTGTTTATTTTTTCAAGTTGTAAAAATATTTAAGCTTGCGATAGGCAGAATAAAAATGGCAAAATGAATATCAAATTATCGAAGAAAAGATTGAAAGAGAGGCTTTTAGTATAGCCTCAAAGTGTACGCCTTTGACTATTCTTTTGGAGTATCGCTGGAGTCGAAAAGGCAATTAAAGTGTCTGGCTCCGATAAAAGGTAACGTCGATTTTCAAACGCCGTCGAAATGACATTAGTTGGTGCTCGAGCAGAACCTTTTTATTCATTTATACTAACAGCTTCTCGCAACATGCGCGATGCCCATTACCTCGACGCACGGTGCACACGCGCGTCCGTTTGCCCGTTATACATATACACATAGTGTTCAGCCCAACTAGGCTCGCGTATCATTTGTAATTACTCCTTATTTGCTTTACCTAACGAGCGTTTGATTGGCTTTGTCATTTACTTTGCGAGCTCATTACTTGCTCTTCTAACGGGGTACGCGATACCTTCAGCATCAGTGTCTGCTCCATTACCAACGTTTAAATCTATCGAACCGCGAACCCGTGGCGCATCGAACGTTAATAATGACATTAAAAGCAGAAAAAAATCACAACATGGCAGACAAGCACTTTTTTAATTCAACTATATTCAGCATAATTATTTGATTGTCAGTGACTTAATAATCAGTTTTTCATTTACAATTCAGATCCATCAGCTCTGTTAATAATCATTAACACAAAAATCAAATAATTTTCCATAATACGGAATATGTAAAACGATATGTTTTTCAATGTTTTATTTTTATCTTTTTTACGGCGTAATTTGTTTTACAAAAATCAGTTGGAAATAGGCACTTCGCGATTTTTATATAGATTTAATCGAGGAAACTTTATACAGCGTGCAAAAGTTGAAATTAATTAAATTAAAAAAAATGAACAATATAAATGATAATTGTACGAAGCTGGAAGAGTGAACAGTTGAGGAATAAAAGCGTGAATGTAGGTATACGAAACATCCGTTGAGCATGGTCGGAAATGTAGTGCGATACGGCGTTTTAAATTAAAAAGTGAAATTTCAAGTATCATTATCATTACGGAATTATTAATTTCGCCGCGCGTTCAACATAATCGTTCTTATTAAGACTGAGGGGTTAATTTGCGTCGGAATTGTACGTCATCTTCGCGCGATATACCACCTTATGGTGTAGTCATACACGCATCGGTGCGAGATTCTCGCGCGCCTGGCAAACCCATTGCACTGCGATCTTCACGCCGACGGCGTTTGCCGCCGTGATCGACGTGAAAAATGCCTTAATTACTCTCAATTTATTCCCCCCTAGAGTTTCATCCCTTCTAACTGATGGAGTGCTGACTAATTCAATTATATTCTGCATGTAAATTTTTCGCTCAGGTCAAACTTTTCTGATTAAAGAGCTCGCATATTTATGAAATCAATAGCAAACAAATATTCAAACAATGATAATTTTCATTTATTTTTTTTCAATATTTGATCCATGATTTAATTAAGAAAAAATAATAATAACGTAATTATGGAATGCAGTTAATTATTTAAGAACGTAATTATTGAATTGAGTTGATAAATATGAATGTTTGAACTCCATTTTTTTTCATTATTATATTTTTAGACTAATTTTACTGTACTTATATACGTTAATTTATGATACCAGGTGATGTTAGGTGACATCGCAATGCGGGGTATCACTCGCCTTAATAGAAGCCTGGCCAAATAGATTCTGCTTCCTGCCGGGACAACAGATCACGCATACTAACTTGGTAGCTACCGTTACTCCATTGGTTGATATCGGGTCTTTACAAAAGCTACTCGCAACAACATCCATTGTACATAACCTTTTACTTCCTTTCGCGTGAATTCATATCCTGCAACGCGAGAAACCATACTTTTTGCGTTTCTACAAATTATACTTGAACAGGAGTGAAAAAAGTATTATTTTGATTTGCGTTACGTGAACTAATGTTTCATGGTATTTGAACTGATACACAGCTTTTTATTGCAAAAAGTTTTGTTTTCACTATTAAAATGATTCAAGGTAAGGGGGTTAGAAAAAGTATTAAAAGTTTGAACAAAATAGAAATAGGTTCAGAGCAGAAATGTTTACTGTGTAACTTGTTTTTGAACAGGATAATTTTGTTTTCTTTTGCTAATCAAATTTATAAAAATTAAATGATAATAAACGCTGAACACCAGAGAAACCCATCAAAGGATATTCTTTGTGGGAACTCATTAAAAAATTCCTGATTCGACGAAATCTAGACATGGGAAATGTTTTGAATACAAATCAGCGCATAATTTCTTTTCGTATGTGACGTAACTTATAATAGATTTTTTTAATTAAGAAAATTACTGGAAGTCTTTGACCACAGCACTTCTCAGCACGCTCTTTTCAACAGAATCTTTAATTCTTATCGGAGAGCCGGCACACAAAAGCAGCGTCGACTCCGAAGGTGGAGAAAAGATTTTTTTGTTTCGCCCAACCAAAGTTTGAAACTTGATGCGATTTGACACGTGCAACTCAAACAAAATCCAACGACTGTGAAGACGATAGTGAGAGAGGAGAAAAAAAAAGCAATGTTCGGTTCGAGGACTAGAGAACCACGAAACATTCGTTCTGCGCGGGTTACAGCTGGCATTTAAATGTTAGAGCACTGGTATTTTGCCAGCGTAATCCTCAAACCGCTCTCTGACGAACGCATTACGAAAGCTAAATGCCATCAAATGTTTTGTTCGCGTTTTACACTTGTGCATGCTTACATTATATTTGTGTAACACGCGATGCTGCACCGTCCGTGCGTAGCAACGAGTGGAATTGCAGTGCGTGCCGACCGCGTGTGTGTTTTTTCGGCAGACGCAATGTCTTTCTTTTTTCTTGCAGTGTATACAAAATTTACTGCTTAACCATCATCACAGAAAATATAATCGTGAGATACAAAATTCTTGTCCAATTTACACGAACGCTGATCATTATTATTATCCTCGTGATGATTTTTGTTCTATTTTTGTAAACATATTTTTGTTCAATTTCATTGGAAGGTAAATCGTTTTTCAAGGTGCTAAAAAAATTGTTTACTTGTAAAAGTGAAATACATGACGTTAATAAGGTGATATTTGTTAAATGTGCGAACCAAGACAAATTGTCTTTTGATTATTTCGAATAGAGGATAAAAAGTTTGGCCGCAACGTTAAGAGTTGAATCTAGTGTCGAAAGAACTTTTATTTGATCAGAATTTTTCGAGCCCTACCGCGTCGCTCATTGTTTCTTTCAGATGTTATTCGAGAAATCCAGACAGAACGTGAAAAACGTCAAGCGCGGCGATAACGATACGTACATTGACGTTTGTAAAGAAGCAAAATTAGCCGTTCACTATATACAGTTACGCATTAAGCTAACAAGACTTACTTCCGATTATAGTGAAGACTCCATTGTTCTTTGGGGGAGTTGACGTCGGTAGTGTCGGTGCTCTTTTATAGTACTCTTTCCAGTCCTAACAGACCGGCATTCTCGGTACGGCACGTACCTATATTTATCTATCTATTCAGTCGCCCGCTATAATACACGATAGATCCCGCGTGTTATCTGCCGGGTGTTCGTCTTCATCATGTGCAATCTATTTGCACGAGAATAACATTTCATGAAAAAGCTATGCCCGACCTCGTATCAGCTTTGTTGTAAATTATTCATTCATTTGCGATCGTTTGATTTGTGACTCTGTTATTTCTTGTGCCATGAAAGATAATTGAGATATTTGTTTCAATTAAGCGAAATGCTAGTCTTTCAACATTTTAAACCATTCCTGTTATTACATTCTATTGTGATGAAATATAAGACTCTTTATACATTGATTTTGTTAAAAAATTTTAATTAAACTCACAATTTCCTTCGATCAAATTTCTCTTTATTTCTCATTTATTTATTTGATTTTCTTTTTTCATTCTCTGAGATTGAAAATGAGGTTTAAACATGGATATCGTATGATCATAAAAAAGTTATGCTAGAATCTGTGTTGATATTTGGACCTTATAAGAATATTGAATAAATTAATCTAGTATAGGACCGACTAAACACAAGAACGTATAGTTATCATCCTTTATCTGGCGTTATGACTGCCAAATCAGGACCACATTCCAACCGGGTTTTGATTTCAAATTAAGAAGATATTCAGAGTTGTAAAATATTATAGTATTATAAAATTTTTTATACTCGATTCATCCAAATGGATAACAGTTGACACGTGCGAGTCAAATTGAAATGCCAACCAGAGGCTGAAAAGGTAAGCTTAACTTCTGGACAAGGTAGATATTCAAGATTTTTCTCGGACTACACACATCTTGAACCTGAATTGAAACATCTTGAAAATCTTGAATTATTGTGGATTGAAATCATAAACTACTGCGAAACTCGAAAAGGAAATGCTTATAGAGCTTATAGAGCCTGTAAATTGTAAATTTTTATAACTGTTTGCAAAATATAATTTAAAAAGTATTCCAGTTTTAAAGTAATTCAAATTCTCGAATAAAAATGACTATTAAAATTTTTAACTGAAATTCAACTACGAGAATTTACTGTAATTTATAACATTAAATATTTCTTGCAAGACATTTCGATGCATTTTTATAAAACTGTCTAAATGAAGACAACTCAAAATGAGACAACTCAATTTAAGATACTAGTTTTTGGATTAATTAAGTGTTGGGAGAATTATAAGATGTTGCTATAGAAACTGTATTTATCTACGATCTTGGCTTCCAAAAATAAACAAATTCAGTTTATGGTTTTCAAATTTTGAACTTTATTTTTTAAAAGCAATTCTTTCAAAAATTGTTTCATATCATTTATTTTGTACATCTTTTTTAAAATTTAGCAAAAACTGAACTGAATGAAACTAAAGTTATATTAAATATATTTTAGTGGACTTGAAGTCCCCCTCAAAGCATCAGCTGGCAAAAAGTTGTTCCAGTCTGCTGAGAGCCATCACACGTTCGATTCAAGGAGTGCCAGTTCAAACTTCATCTATACAGGGTGTCAATTATAGTTATTTATTTGTAATTATACCTCGGAATATTTGTTACATTACATGACCGATGCACATGCAAGTGCAACGAAATAAAGTTATTCAACTTGTATAATACTGTACTATAAATTATGGTTTTTTTCATGGCGGCTTCCTCGTCTACAAATTGTCTGCGTAAAAAAATTGCACTTTTATAATGATCCGTTAGACTAAGCGATTGTCGAGGCTGCGAAAGCACTTATAATGACTCATTTCGCTGCGCCAGGGCTGATTTCACACACGCATCTTCTTATTACGGATTGATGACTTCATTATCCTGCCATTAGTTAGCGTTGCCATTACTGTCACATTTACTTAGACGAAGGCTCATCGCCGCGCGACCATCAACCATAATAATCGGATGGCGGGAGACAAAAAGCGCCAAACCGCGAACGAAAAGCGCCGCCACCGTTTCTGCTCCGCTCTGCAGAATTTAATTTGAGTAAACGCGCGCGGCGATAAAGTAATCGCGTTGCGTGCCTCGCACCGTGACTGCGCACATGCGCGCGAAAGCCGAATGAAGACGTGGGTTAAGACGTACGCGACCGGCACCCCGTACGTCTAGGCGCGAAAGGATAAATATCCGCGATCGGCGATTTATTTAAATTCTTAATGGCCGGCGCGCGAAGAGACGCTGCGCGCTCATGTTCCGCGGCGTCGGGTGCGTTTCGTTCTGCGGGAGATAAACTACGAGACCTCTGCGCCACAAAAAGCCGCGGTACCGTTAGGCCTCGCGCTTAATGGATTTTCACTCGTTCGCCACATCTCCCTTAAAAGTGAGACATTCGTGGGAATCAGCCATTTAACCCGTCCATTTTCGAAATACCCGCGATTAACTATTCCGCGGCGTTCCTCGCCTTCGGCATGAGATGAGTGTGAGATAACTCGCTAATTGTCGCTGCTCTTCACGCTACCGTACACTTGGGTCAGGGAGAGTTAATTTTCTAATTGGACGGGTATCGACGACTTTTTCCCTCCGCTCGTTGTTTATTTACGACATGTATATTGCGCCGTGATTTATTGTAATTTGTGAACCTTGCGGGACTCTCGGGATCTCAATACCAACCTCTCTCTCGCCATCAGTTCCACCACCCCAAAACAGAACCACACGAGAATTATCCAATCCTGTTGAAAGATATAATTCAATTATGAGAAACTTTTTTTGCATTGATAGATACGCCGCCTTTAATACACACGTGCCAATAACTGTCGAAAGGTGTTGCAACGCTCCTTATCGCAGTCAGGCGCGCAGCATCAAATCATCCAGGGTAGCGTTGGGGAATTTCTGTCCCACTTTCTTGACGTCAGGCTATAATCGTACAAATGTTTCTTACTGATAATTGACACGGAAGGCACAAGTTCTTGAAACAATTCCAACTCGGACATGTATAACGGCCATAAATGTCTTAAATTTGATATACATGTTTGCGTGACTTGCATAAATTAAACGAATCTCTATTAATGTGCCAAATGACAAAAAGAGCCGTTTCACTCTGCGACTTATTGGCCTTCTTTTTCGTCCACTTTTGTTCCCTGACATTCATTCGTGGATTAAAATAGAAAAAAATGTGTGTGTTGAAATTTATCTTTGCGGTTTCTGGGATTTGGTCCTCTATTTTGTATGACGCGTGTCTAGTTTTACGTCCCTATTACGACACATAATGGGTAGGCAAGATACGAATAACGGACGCAGTGGCCGCGGGGTCTGTCGTATACATCGGTGACCTGGTAGCGCGATTCATACGCATTTATCTTCGTATCGCGTAGCCTCACCCACTGTCCGGCACTAGAAGTCCACCGGCGAAAAATGATTACGAGGGTTCGATAAAGACAGATACGGGCTTCAAGAGTGCAAGACAGAGATGAAGGCGATGAGGATGAGGTCAAATGAAACGCAGACGGTATCGTCAAGCGCGAACATAAATTGTTTTCGATGGATCGTTATTTGCACAACTAACAGTAAATTTTTGTGCGACCAGGCTGGTTTCCCAGCCGAGGAGTCGAATTGAAATCGTAATCGAGGCTCATTTGAGAAGATGGCACCGAAAAAATAACGTCCAGTCTCAAATTGCAAGTTTGCTTGACTGCAACATCAGTCTTTGCAATGATGAAAGCAAATGGCCCATCAAATGTTTCAGAACTAACGTTTCTCACACATCCAGCCCGATTAGTCTACTTAGCAAGACTGTCGGATATGATTGAATGCTGAATTTAAAGAACTCTGGATAAAGCTGGAAAAAATGCAATGATCAACTGATAGATCTGGCTGAACCTTAACTTGCGATAGGTCTAATGAGGTTGAGATCAAACATCGATATACCAGAACTTACCTGCTCATGTGTACTGAAAATCTGTAACATCTGATTAGATGTACGTGTTATGCAGTACTATGGAGGTCATGGCATATCTCGTACCCGAGTTCACAAGCCTGGATATATATTAGAAACATAATCTCATGTCAGACTAAATACACAACATCTAAGTGAAATCGTTCATAAATCCATAATCTTCGTTACAAAATCGCTCATCGGGTGTCTCGCCAGTTTCCCATTGAAGTTAAACGTTTAATTACACCAATGTACGTGCGTCGTTTTACATCTTTAAACTTTGATCAAATCGCGTTGAAAATGGATTAAGGTAAATCTTATGAGACGTATCTTATCAGATGGATCTGCAATTGCGCACATCCATCTAGAATCAGAGTCAAATATGCGATCCGAGTGTCTATTTGGATACCTAATTAGAATTCCTGAGATGCTAACAAATTTAGGTACAAAAGTGTACAGATCTAGCGTCGGAATCAGATCGTCCGATTCGGGCCGTGAATTCGGATTCAGCCGAGAGTGTCGCGTCACGTTGTGTAGTGGTATATGTGTATGAACCGAGTCGGAGACTCGTGTCTTCGACTCAGAATATAATGGTGGACCGTGGATTGACCCTTGAGGTACTCCCACCACTAGATCGTGGCGGACGGAGCAAGATCGAGTCCTACAACGTCTATAGTTTACTCGCAAGCCACGCTGGGGTCATATTCTCAGCGGCGATGCATTCCTGGTCTATTCACAGCACAATCGCTCAATACAAAACCCGCGCGTTTGGCATGATAAAACGATGCCTCATTCAAATAAATCCACTTATTTGAATCGACTCAATGATTTGTTTGCCTCGTGCTTGCGTTTGTTAACAATAACGTCCCGTATCTCAATGGTACCGGACGGCCACCTTCACTCCCCCTCACGTGTTTTCGTAAACCAAACGACAGGGTTTCATTATTTTCCATTCAGATCTACTCAAACGGAAATTCATACAACATATTACATAAAAATTTCAAAGCCAACAGTTAAATGAGAACCACGAGGGAGTTGGGCTTTTTTTCTTTTTGCGTCATTGTCAGAAAGGAACCCTAGCTTCCCGAGGACAGAACAAGAGGTACATGACAGTTGTCATTTTGCAGGATATTAAAATTTACAAGATAAACATCTTAGACATTCAAATAGTATATAGTTTTTTACTTGAATCTTTAAGGCTTCGCTGGGATAATAGTCTTTTGCATCTCAACCGGTTACCAATACGGTTTACGACTTGTCGAAAATGATATTTTGTATGAAAAAGTTGAGGTTTCGTGCGTGGCTCAATTTTCGACAACCCATCATTTTCGGCTTGCCAAAAATCTTCAATTTGAACATCTTTAAACAGTCGTATGGATGTGCGTGAGTTTGCGAGGTCAAGATCCACTTGGCTTCTTGAGTTGGAAAATTTAATTGCAAATCTCGATCGGATGTTTTTTTCAAACGAGGATACTCTTGTATTTCAACAATTACATAGATAGGCATCAGGTTATCTGGATCTTTGGACGCATCCCTGTGTACATTAAACGTCGGGCTAGGTTCGGTGCCCAACAATCCTTGAAAGGTGTAATTATTAATACATCTCAGCGTTGTGGGATTTGCATAAAAATCGCATCGTCTGTTCCTGCGGATTCACACGGCCGGCAACAGAAACGCGCGCGAAAAAAAAATGTTTGGGAACCAACCGCGCCCACAAATGAAGACGTTAGACGATGGATATGTACCGTAAGCCACGTTCGTCTCCCTCGCAAAGATTTGCAACCAAGTCGCTAGCGCGCTCGCTCTTATCACTCGTGAGTTTATACGCCGGGGAACACACACGGGCCTTTCCCGTTAGCCGCCCAACAACACGAGCGACGATCCGGCACTTTGTCCAGACGCAGATCCAAACCAACTGTACCTAACTACGACACTTTGATATCACCTCGGCGCATCCCCCCGCGCCTCCCACAAGCACGGAAATTCACACGCGCGGTCAACAAATGATACCGATGCGACCGAGGTCGACGAGGTGATTTTATGCCATCAAACGGCGCGTATTTTGTCGCTCCTCCAGAGTCAATTTCACGGCAATTTAAATATGCTTTGAAATTTATGCCACACAATAAATTGTCGATAGAAAAAAATTATGCAAAAATGAGAAGGATTATAATGATGCAAATTCTCGTCTAACCTCCATGTGTATTGAAATGTGTCCTACTTAAGTTTTGTTTTCTTTTCAGTTTCTAAACATGAGTGGAAAAAAATCGGATGATTAAATTTGTTGTTTCAGACAAGCCACTGGTCAGAATCGGGAGCATCGCCAGGTAAAACGTCTAATAATTTAAAATTTAAATAGATTATTAACGAGCGCGTCATAATCATTCATGTTCGTAATCAATCACCATTAACCGAGGATGACTTTGTCTAGGTGCCTATAATTTCAAGCGCGGTATATAATGAAGTATAATTATTCATAGCACAAATCAATCTTCCGGCATTTAGTACCAATTTTTTGCCACGACAGGTTATATTTGAATGGCTATTTTTTTAACAGTTTGCTGGAACAAAAGCCACGCTGTACAATTTCGTGCTCTAATAATCAAACATTCTCTCTTGCGCGGCAAATAAATTATCGAAACTTACCGATAGCTTGGCGATTTTAGTAGAATCAATGATGAGCCCTCCAAAAGTTGTTGGAACTGTAAAAAGAAATGAAACATCAAAATTAACAACTGTTCAGAGACGTCGGTGATGCAACAAAAAATTCAATGATCGCAATTGTATCAAAAGAGTGCAATTATACTGTTGTCTGAATTCTAAAGTTCATTGGGAAGAGGACGATTATTTATAGGTCGGTGCGATTGAACGAACAAAGATCGTCAAGGTTCGTTTAATCCAGGATGGCTAACGTACAGCAACAATTAAGGGAAAATAGAGCGAAGAAATTTGCAAAAATCGTATGATCAAAATGTTCCATTACTTCTTGCGACAACTGCGGCACAATGGAACTAATCTTTTGCCGTTCATGCTTTCAAGTAAACGCGCGGACTTTCACATTCGTAACGATTGGCTCTTTTGATTGGTTCAATTTATCGAAATAATTGTTCAGCTGATTTTTCCAAACGTCATCAATGGAAAGTTAGAAAAAAAAACAATACAAGACAACAAAATAAATGGCGTCCGGTTAATAATGTCTTTGTTGCAACTTATATATATTTGCACTCACTATCCAGGTACCCGGAATTCCGCCTGATAACCGATATTTATACATCGTTTCGATTTCAGTTGAAGCGATATTTCCAACTTGGCTTATCACTTTATTTTATTGGTGCAATAAGAAATTCATTACGAGATTTTACTCTTACATAAAACAATGACCAATCGTAATCGGTACAATTGTTACAGTTCTTTTTTTCCAGTCACTGATACTTGTTGCATAAATTGTATAAAAAACGGTGTTAATTTCATTTTTAATTATCCTTTCGAACGGTGATTTAATTCGATTTTTCCGAGAAAAAAACTCTCCCTCGACCGGTATAATGAATTCCGGAAATTGATAAGAATTTATACCAAAAAAAAAAAAAACAAAAAAAAAAACGAGCGTCCGACAATGAGGGAACCGTTCGGTTTCTGCGTACAGCGATAAAAAGGGTACTCCGTTGTTCTGGAGTATATCGCATTTCGGTAGTCTGATAATAGGCGCAAAAGTCACGATCCTTCTGTACCGCGGCAAGTCGTCACCGCGTTATCTTTTCTTATTACCGCGCCTCGGGAGAAAGCGACGACTCGGCACGCCCCTGTGGACGATCGGTAGCGAATCGACCGACACAACAAACTATCAAGATATAGGTATAGTCGGAGATGTACCAAAGGATACAATCCAGTAAACGACATTACACATAATGCAACGAAACAAGTATAATTTCCTTTTCTTTTCGCCATGTATCGACTTCCTTTCTGCGATGCTGATGCTTCTTTTCTATCCCAGCCCGTTACAACACCCATTCGCAACATCATATGTCATTCATTCCAACTGAGAATAGCATTTCAGTCAAAATTATACCTTTGCCAATTCTATCATGCTGGCTGAAATACAACTCTGAAGGTAACTTTGTGCTCATTTGAAAAAAAAAGTTTTTTTTACATTATTCGAAAATTGGTGTAACTTTTTTTTTTTCATATAATTGAACATCCACTTATTTTTCAAGCTTGTTTGAATTTAAATAAAACTGATGCGAAAGATGGTGGAAATTAAGATAAGAATAAATGTAATCGTAGTTTGTGTGTAGAATATTGTACAAGGCTGTTTATTCAAATTAATCTAATGTCAACAAAAGCATGCCCGTGACGCATGGGTATGACTCGTGTGTTAGCGTAGGAGAGAGCTATAAAAGTGAATTACTTTTCATTAAACACTTGTTTCAATTGTTAAGGTTAGATTTCATGGCCGTCCTGCGTGCAATTTTACTGCACACTAAACCGCGAATGCATAGCACATTTATGAGAAAGGTGAACCTCGTCTATCGCAATGGGTAATATAACAATCAGGCCCTTTTGAAGCCGAAACGCGACAAGATATACGGTCGATCAGAAATTGGATAAAACGAGTGGACTCGGATTGCAAGTGCTGATTAAAGGCTCGCTACATTAAAGCATGCAAGTGTATATTTACATCAACAAACCACCACCGGAACAATGTAGCCTCGTAAACAATAAAACATCGGCTGAGTCGTACGACTTTTGCCCGTGAAATTTATTAGGTTTCAATTAAATCAGCCGCGAGACGAAACAGCCTCGGAATCATCTCGTGAATTTGCTTAAATTTTTCTGCACCTATGACTATTATTACACTTATAAATAACGATGATAGCACCGCTCCTTTCAAACGACCATTTTTAATTCGCTGTCATCCTGTATTTTTACTGTATGTTTTATTACACTTGTTTTGAAAAATAAAATTGAAAAAAAACAAAAACAAATGTTTGAACCTTGAATTAAACAATTTTTCATACGATTTGAAAATTCATTCTTATTTCTCGAGGAACGGTTCTCATGTAAAAAAAAAAAGAAGAAAAAAAGTAGCGTGTTCTATATAAAAATTGTAACCTGCTGAAGATTGAGTATACGTATAGGGTTATTATATAGTAATAAGAACGATCTGCCCGCATAAAGGTAATGATCGTGGTTATTAGAGAGGAGAAGCTCGCTGAGCATTCGATGCGAAATAAACCGATCCAATTGTTCAAATGGATCATCAAAAAATATCCTTTCCGAACAGCCATTGAAATTCTTATGAAAAGCAGACTGTGCTGGCCGTTCCAAATGTTGATTGTTTTTTGCCAGCAATGAACATCGGACCCGTTGCTTTTTATGCAATGTTCAATTATGAAAATTTGATGTTGATTTCCGCAACCTCGGCATACTCTCCTTTAGAAAAAAAGCCATAGCAGACGATACCGACATTGTGCTCTAATTACACATCACGTCTCGCAATACGAAGTAAAGTTTATACTACTCACAGTTGGGCAATATAAAATTATATATCTCTGGAAATAAGAAAACAAGTTCGAATCTAAATGAATTTTTTAAGATAGAATATAACTTCTAATACTCGATTGCACCATATCAAACTGAGACTTGAATGAAAGTGATATTTTCCGAACGCCCCGATAATGCTGTGTTTACATTGAACTGTCTTTTACAGGTAATTGCCAGGCCAAAAGGTATTGTTAAATCTGTCGACCAATTTTTCTCACCGTAATATCCTCATTACACGATCGCAACCTTTATCACACGTATTCTCAACAAAACGCGCGCAGACTTTTAAAGGTTGAGTTCCCTTAAAAAGCGCAAGCCACTTTGTCCTTTTTTTTTCTCTCGCGTCGTTCTCACTTCTCCCTCTGAGAAGTGTTGGCCGTCCACTTTGGTTCGCATGGTTTCGAATCTCGAAACAAAATATAAGTCGGCTCGTTTCGTATATATCTTGTTGCATGATTTTCGCCGAGAACAGTTAGGATTGCAGTCGCGTCAGGGTTACGTGCAAAATGACAGGCGCCAGGCCGCACGAGATTCGCAGCAATGTTCCATCAAAAGCTGGTAGCGAGCGATTCTTTCGCGGTTTCAAGTGTTGGGCGCTCGTAGCCTGGTTCAAGGACCAAGCTATTCGTGCATGCTCCGGACTCACTCGCGGTGAACGTTGTAGACACATTCGTCGGCGGATACTACATAGTACACACGAGTCGAGTGCACGTCTCTGGCGTATCGTCGTTACTCAACTTGTCTCGTGCAAGAACATGACCTTTATAAATGCAAAGAGCTCGTGCTGAATATCGTGTTATAAATTCGCAATTATTGCCGTGTTTCAGTTCACAGGGAAAAGAGAAATTTTCGTACCGAGGAAAAGCTTGTATCTTTCGCTCTGAGATGGCACGATCATTGACGGATCGCGACGTCGAAGCTCCGTTTTGCAAGGATCAAGATGAATTTACGGGCTGACATTAATATTTTCTGAAATATCCCAGTTTGGCAATTGCCCCGAGTGGCGCAACAGCAGGAGAACTTTTATAGCGATCGTATGATGTGTTCTGTTTTGCAACACTTCATTCCAGGGTTCAGTCTGAAAATAACTATTTTGGTCAAATCTTGCATTCATATTTTCTATCCCTTCAGTTACATAATTTATCATGGCAATAATTTTTTTCATCGCTCGTACTTTTAGACTTGTTTTAAGAAACAATCTCCTTCACTCTTGATTTTCCAGATGTAACATTAAGGATCATAAAATAATTTCTGCTTTTTTTTATTTGTTCGAGTAATTTTTTTTTATATTCTTTCCCGTACGTCTAATACGACTTCTTTGTTTTATTACATTTATCTTGATTCTTCTCTCTAGGCTCTATTTGAGTAAATTGCGTCATCCTGAAATTAAGCCCTCCTGATTTAACTGTACGACGATCATTTGGACAAATTGAGTCGTTTGATTCGCCAGCAAATTTAAAACGCAACAACGAACCTTTTTCTTTCGTCACAGATAGACTCACACTCGAAACAATATTCTTATCCTATTTCGAGTGCGGGTTTCGGTCGGTCACGCGAACCAGTGCACAGAAACATTTTGCGAATGCACTATTTTACATTTGCATTTGCATTTACAACTTTTAATTTAAATAACTTTAACATGTTTATCCAATTTGGATGAATTCAGCTTGGCAAAAGCCGATTGCATATCAATGCGAATTCATTCATACACATTCATTCAAATCTCCAGACTGATACGTTGGAATGCAAAAGCAAAAGCAGCTGATGTTAGGCTTCAAATTATAATTCCAAACACCAGGAGGAAAAAGTTTTACCTATTGCAAAACGTTTTCAGGAAAGGCAGAAGTAATTCTAGCACATTACCACGTATTTACGGTATAATAATTACTCTAAAAGCTTTGTTGAAAAGACTGAGAACTGTCGGCTGAGAAAAAAAAGTCATATAGGAATCCAAAGACGATATGGTCGCGTAGCTCTTCGCGTATGTTTTAATTCAATTACGTACAGAGGAAATGCGTAGAATTGCGTGCTTTGTCAGTAAGCTAATCATAGAGACCGCGCTTGCGATGTCAACGACGCAAAGGTGCGGTCACGGGTGTGGCTATTACTCTAATCAACCTTTCGAGCGTACATTTATTCTATTATATCTTCTTTATTTTCTTTTTTATATAAAAATAAATTGCGCTGCGACATTCATTACCGAGACATATATCAATTTTCACCAATTTACTTCAGGTTGCTATCTCCGATCAAACGATTCGAGAAAAAAAATATCTGAAAAATGTCAGAATTAATTGAAATTCTGAAGATAATTTTCGAAAATGCATTATGGAAGGAATCTCCTGGCATTTCGAAATGACATTTTTTTTGCGCGACATAATGGAGCATAACTATGCCGGGATGACAATTCCAAAAATGACTGGGTTATTTTTGGAGGCTAATTAGCGGCAAAAAATGAGCTCGGTATTGTTAATTGCCGCGTCCAAAATAATGACTTGTTCACCGAGTATTTCTCTTTGAATAAGATTGAAAAGAAAGGAACGAAGAAAACAAAGTAGATAATGTACATGTACGGACCACACGAATCGCGCAGTTGTTATAGACGACAAAGTTGCACAGGTCGAGGCTATGTGACGATGGGACAGGGACTTGTTCACTCGGCTGAAAGTGCTGTGGAATGTGTCTTACTGCCACGACGATGTGCTACACATTATTTGTGGTTTTAAAAAGTGACCTCATGCACCTTACGGACACTCACATTGACGCACGCACAAAGAATCGTCTCTGTGCAATATTGTTCAGTGACACTCGCACAGTTGTAACGTGCAAAACCATACAAAACGAAAAAAAAAAATAGCAAACGAAATATATTTTCCTACAACAATGAGATAAATTCGTTTCATGTTGTAGACCATAATTTTGCTTGATAAAATGTACTATAACGTGCTCGCGGTTTTGCGCTGTCAACGTTATCAGACTTAAATTAGCAGAAGCCAGCCCTAAGAATGTCAAACAGCTGGACTAGCTTCTCCTTGACGAAAGTCTCCCACGCGTGTTTTCATCTGCACAATAGACGCACAGTCGGCGTGTTCTGTACCTTGAGAAAAGGGACTACGTAATGATAACTCCACGATACGTGCAATTTTCATTGCCGGTTGTCGAGCACGTCCCCACAGAGCGCGGCCTGCGAAAAGAAGAAAAATGCTCGTGACCGCTGACAGCTGTCACGTATTCAACAAACCGAGCTGCATGTCGTCAATTTCACGAAGCAAATGGAAAAAAAAAGAAGGAAAGAAAAGAAACGACAATGTTGTTACTAAGCAGGATCGCACTCCGTTCCGTCTATCTTGGTGTCGTGATCAACCAGGTTCATATCTATCAAATGCATAAAATTAATTATCCGATAAATTTCATTTCCATGAATTTCTCAAATTCTAAATTGGCATCCACGGCGGATGATTAAGCGCCAGGTTTGCATACACACGGAAGTTCTAAATCCGTGCTATTAACCCCCGCGACCCCTCCAATCCCAGCTCCTCACCTTTATCGCGACCGAATCGCGCGGATATTTCGCGCATGACACCAGGACAAATATAAATAATACAAGTGGGCGTAGCGAGGGGTCAGCAACGCCAAGTTCATCGTTCGACATTCGACCCACGTGTTACGTGCGCTGACACATTGGCTAACGCGCGTCCCCGGTGGGGTGTAATTATTATGCCCGCACATTATGACTCACGTGACACGACAGTCTTCTATCGATAGCCCCAAAGATCTTCGGTCATCGGTATGCATCCCGGACGCAAAACAATATGCCATTTGTCACATTAATTTAGTAACGGTTAATTTGGCCTTTTGTTCAGCCGCTGTCGGCTGCCGTGATGGAGCAGTTCCATCACGAGCCAGTGATGGAACTGACGAATATAATTTGCATGCACAATTGTTTATGAGAAGATGTCATTGACGGGGGCCTCCTTGGTAAAATTCATTTTCCGTTTAGCGCATGGTACAAAGACAAAAGCTTGGGCGTGAACATTCCAACTCGGTAACGTGCAACGAATAGCGTTTCTCAAGGTCGTTATCATGGTTGCCATTGTCACGAGGCTTCGGGTTTCGTATACGTACATCTGGCGTGTCCCTTCAATGTATCTGATTCGGAGCGAACGACGTAGCTGCTCGTCTCGGAGTCACGTTCTAGCACCGATGAGACGACCAGATTCCGGCCCCGACTCTTCCTACATTCCTCGACATCTGATCGTTTCTTCGGTGTCCTCGAAACGACGCCGATCTCGCCCAAAGGAACATCAAAATTGTCCTCCGCTTAAAGGCGGACGGACCTCCTCAGCTGTGAACGCGTCTCATGATACGGACCTTGTCCGCGCGACCACAAAATTTCATCCAAGGTCGACGCTGCTTTTTCCCCCCTTCGGTCGTTCGACAAAAAATATGATCTCAGTTTCTGCCCCGGAGGACCAGAATCAAGTTTGTCTCCGTTTGAATTTCAGCGTTGATAAAACTTTCTAACTTGAAAGTCGATGACATTTTCCACCGAAATGGAATTTGAATAAGCGGAAAATGTCAGAGCCGTTTTGCACAATACAGCCACATTGTTTTGTATAAACTAGAAACAAAACAATTTCGTGCCAATGTTAAAAAGCCGATCCAAATGCAGGTGACGTTGATGCATTCGATGCTCGTTTAGCCATATTTAGAAACTATAAATCATTCCCAACGGCAGTCTTGGACAATTTTTTTTCCTTCATTTTTTGCCTCATTTAGCGATACTTAGCTTACTGATTTAATAATTACACAACTTTTTTTCATGATGGCACCTAGGTTAAAATAAAAGTTTTTTATTGAGAAGTATGTATAGATGTATAGAGCTTGTGACACATTGTCCCAACAAAGGAAACCTTTTTTTGACAGTATACGTACAATTTTATGATATATATTTACACTCGGTAGGATGTACCTAGCGATGTTAAACATAAAATAGAAAGGCGACGAAACACGTTAAATTTCTTACATAATTCCTGAGCGATGTTATCGTGATATTAACGGGGTAAGGGTCGAGTATTTTAAACGTGAGTGACTTCCGTGTGCGAAAAGTCAACACGAAAGCTTGGGAAAGTATCCGTTTTTTGCCACGCGATGACAATCTATCATCTCAATTTTGCATTGGCACCTCATTCCACGTGTGTAGCTGCCTCCCGTGTCACTATCAAGCTGCGAACGGCGGCTTCCCGCTCGCGAAGAAGTATAACTTCATTTGCGGTTAATAATTTCAATAAACCTCGTGCAACGTCTTGCGTCATTCAGAATCTCCGTTACGAAATCGCTTCCCGTTGAAACGTTGCACGCGTGCGTCTATGCACCAAGGCAAACTGATTGGTCGGTGTGTCGGATAAAAAAAAAAAAGTTGTTTTTTCGATATCGATTTAATTTCGTTGTAACGACCCCCGGTATTTTCAATTAGCCTTCCAAACGCGGAAGAAGAATGGTTTCTGAACAAATTTCACTCGATAGGCAGTCGATAAAAAAGTAGCCGGCATTTTAATGAAAGCAACAAGGCGCTCCGGCTTTAAGAATTGGTTTTATCATTATATATAAATTTGATAGACACGTACAATAACACTTTTGCGGAGCGAATCAATTATTTGCCGATAGGATCATCGATGCGGTGAGAGAGAACGTATAAGAGAAGCGAAAAAAAAAAAACAACAAACTGAGGGGAAAAAGAATCTGTCGTTCGAAAATTGTGTGGAAAATGTCAAAGTGTTGCATGCGCAACATTCGCTGAGCTCGCGATACGTTGGTGATTGATATTCTATTGACGAGGTTGAGCAATTACCGTACTGCGAAATGAAAGGGAAGAAATCCAATTTATTATTTCGTATACGATAAGGCTTCCAGAATCACAGGAGCTTGGCTGGCAGAAACGTATTAAGATCACGCGTTCTGATAACACATCATTTCGTCGAGTCATCGTTATAGATGGCGCGTAACACCTTCGTTTTATGCGTCGTACGAAACATACGGGCGACTACTCACGTCACGAGATGAACTGCTCGAGAAAAGCGAAACTGAAAATACATCAAATGCTTGCAGTTTCTGTGTTATTGCAAAACTTGAACTTGTCTCATATATTTTTTTGTTGTTTATTTTGAATCGCACATAATAATCCAGAACTCCTTCTCGTGTTTGTGCCTGACTTTTAATATTGCAGTGATTGAGTTATAAATTTTACAACCTGATTTTAATCTCCCGCTCAAAATTGTTTCGAAGAAATTTTATCGCTCATGTATTGACATAGAAGACATTTCGTCGTGCAACTTTTTTTGCATCCCGTCGATCCCTCTGTTTTCCTCTTCTTAGATCACGGAGCGTGTAACCCCATTATTATACTGACCGCCTAAGATTATATCGAAACTGAAATTTATGTGTGGCGGGATGCATAGGGAAGAAAATAATATATAACGAAATTCAAGGTCGATCTTCACGACAACGATTTATACTTGGTTTCATTGTGTCGTTAAAGAGAGCTCTCGCACATGATTGTCATAATTGGATTCATATGAACGTCGTTTATTATTATTCCCCTTGTCCTTTCATACTGCAAACATTGTAGATCCCGTCTCATATCGTAACGTGTTCTTACGTCCAGACTAATATGATTGGAAGATGACAATCATCCATGATTACCCGACATTATTTTTCCACTTTTTAACCGCGCATAATTTGAATATGCAACTTTTACTTTTATGATACTTTTTTTTCACTTTTTTTTGCATTCCTTGAAAATAACTCGTTTCCCTGGAAATAGGATAAGAATCCCCTTTGTGAGCCGCCATGCGTCATCGGACAGAATTCAAAAACATGTTTGCCTCTGAAAAATTTGTAGCGTTTTTCGCGTGACATTCTCAAGAGTGCCAATTACCATCTTTTCTCGTCTGCACAATATCGTCTTGCAGCGTGCTCACAACGTTCGTGCGTATGAGTGCGCGTCCACGCCGTTTAACTTGAAGCGTGAAAGTGTGGCAATGGTCAAGGTGATGGAAGAATTATGTCGCGGATGCAAGAGTGTGGTAAGGAGCTCGCGGAAGGAGGTCAGATGACGTCTCGTGAAACAACGCGTCTGCTGAAATTCGTCTGGCTCGACTGCCAGGCTCTATCAATTATCGGGTTTAGTACCGACGTAAAGTTCGCCGAAATTGACTCGTCTCGCTTCAACGGATGTAGGCTAATTTCAAGCCTGTGGTCGACACACTGGATTGCCAAATGTTTTTATGAGTTTACAAATCCGAAGTCCTGTTTTTTTCCTTCTTCTTTTTTTTTCTGAACGACATATTTTTATAACCGAAGAAAATTTGTTTGGCTGGTTTTGCTTAATTGAAAATGTGTAATGGAGGAAATATTTTCGGAATCGGAAATATAATACAGGGTTGAATAAAAAAAACTGATCCTTAAGACATTAAAAAGTCGATGACTCAAAAGTGTATAATTGAATCAGCAAAATTAATATATTTTGCAGTTGGACTCGCACTAGAATCGAACGCACGGCGTAATTGGCACAGCAGCGGGGCGTCTGATGTTCCGTCTTTAAAGTTAAAACATCATCATCAACGGAATATTTTAATTCGTCCCACGTCCGCTATCATGTCGTATGCGCGTATGACGCATCTCGTTAGTAGCTTTGTATATTTTGACGCGAACATCGCGTACCGTCAAACGAATCGCGCTGTCCATGCGCAACATCACAACCGGCTAATCTAAGATCGCGATGCGCATTTATGGATAATAATTAGCGCGAGAAAGCGAGTTCATCGCGTTCACTGCCATCATCGGCTGCGTTTCTTCGGCGCACTGTAATTTCATTCGCAGCAGGATGGTGCATCCCGATGACGTCATCAACTGAACGACGATGACCACTTCTTCAGAGGTCTACGACGTTCTTCGATTTCAAACGTTACTTTGCAAAATTTTTCCCGCGCAAATCAAGACGTTGATAATAAATATATTTAAAAGCAGGAAAAAATTGTTTCTTTCACTCCCTCAAGGAAAATCAATTTCTTAACGGTAAATTTTCTACTTTTTTCCCCCCAAATTTTTTCATCGGAACAAAATTCTACAGTGTATCAAATAACACAGATAAATCCATTTGTAAGATAAGGTAATTAATTTCGCTGATTTCAATATAAAATTAAAATCTTTAGAAGATAAAGTCGCATGGATTGAATAATTCGTGAAATTCTATCAATTAAAAGGTTAATAATAAAATACATGAGAAAGGTTGGGCATTGTACTGTTAGAGGTACCCAACCCATGGCGAGTAGGACCCTGAGCCAACTTTGAATGCCAAAAACCGTTACATTGCATTAAGTAATTCGCGGCAGTCAATTAAGGAAGGTCGCGAAATGGCAAACCTCGCGTGATCCGTTTATAACGTGCTATATTTCAAACTAATACAATTTATTTAAGTGGGGACAAATTTTTTTACCGCGCTCTTAATTACTTACAATTACATAACATCCGATCGTATATCTCGGTACGATAAAAAGTTCGAATAATGTAATCTAACGGCCGTACAGGGTCTCAAAAAGTCAAACCAATTTGGCGTTTATTATAGTGAATCGATGAGAAAAAAATCGATGTCAATATCGTAGCTGTAGTTTGATTGCGTTTTTGTCAAGCTCGAATGAGGCAATTAAAGAGCGATGCGAAGAAAAGTGCAGTTATGATCGGTCTCATACATCGAGACAAAAAGGTATAATTCAGAAGAAAAAATATGTCTTTGCATTCACAAGAATACGTTGTTTTTTTTGTTTTTTCATTCTCTGCACGACCGCGATAAATGATTTTTCCAGTACTAAAAAACAACCGCGCGAGGATCATTTACTTTGATTTTTAATTGATCAGCAGAAAGAGCAAACAAAGTGTAAAACAAGATAAAACAAATTGTTGCTAATGGATGGAATTAGGATGAAAAAAGTGGTACATATAGGAAGTTGGCGATGTGTGTATTTGTTTATCGGGAATTGGGTCTAGAATTCTTAATGAAAGACACACTGTTGTGTGCCAGAAACGAATGTCGAGTAGTAACGAGCGTGAGATAGTTTCGTTGCTAAGAGTTTTAATTAATGTCGTGCTTACTCGGGAGATGCATCTTCGGCCTTTGACTCGTGACCCATAACGGCATTCAACTTGGCGAACGGCTTACCTATGAACAAAATGAAAAGCTATTAATGTCGATCGGACCGGGTAATTGCAATATTCATCTTATCAGTACGCAACGCTAAATAGTACATTTTAAGCAGCACTGAATGTCGGTCAGTAAAAGTCAATTTAACTTGTCGACCGATAGACGTTTTCAGCTGCCTCGCATTAAAGCCACTCGTGGCAGCTACCGCGCTGCTCCCAACAAACCAAATGCTTACATTTACCGTGAATACAATACATTAGTTCGGAGCTACCATGTACAGACAGATAATTATGTTACATCTAATGTTCCTACGAATTACTGTTAGCAGTTGATTTACAGCGCTGAATATTTTATCTACTTTCATACTATTTCCATGTCCCCCCAATTGAAGACCTCTTTAATCCCTCTTTGATTTGTGCATCTACATCTTAACTGTATTTGTTTCAATTTTACAACATTGTGAAACAATTTTAACAACATCGAACATCTTTTCGAAACCTCCTTTTGCAAACATCAATCAGCATGTTTTGTATCCAACATTGTGTTCAGACGATGAAAATAATGTGACATGAAAATACAATGGGATATTGGAATCATACACACGAATATAATCAATGATGAATGAAGTGTCAACCAATCATCATTGATATGTAAAATTTCATGTTCACAGTTACGTCGGTCAGAGAATAAAGCATTGTATTGAGGTACGAATATTTCGCGGAGCGGAGCCAAGCCTACGAGACTCAAATCCAAACCAGGATTGCATCCGACATAAAATGCAACATCGATACTTATAAATAAACATTAAATACGATGACTCGACACTTATGATCATGGAATTACAAATTCCAAGTCTGACAATTGCCGGCTGCCGAATAATGAACTTGTTTACAATAACCGTTGTTTACATATCCGATGACAGAAACCGCGGCTTGTACCGTCGACATTTATTCCAAATGAAAGAATAAATTTGTCGATCGATAATTTATTATCTTTTGTCCGTCGCGGATGTTTTAATCATGAGAGGGCGAGAGAAAATCTTTTTGTTTGCCGATAATGTACAAATAATACCACAATAGACGGAGCATCGGTTCACGCATGAAACCAATGGAAAAACAGCAAAAGTCAAGTGGGCCACGAGCGGCCATAAACGTCGCCGCTTTTATGCCCCGATTTTTTTTCTTTTTTTTTCGTTTTCTTTACCTAAGCCCGTGATCATAAGTCGCGCGAAATTATACACGCGACATCGTGACTCGCGGTGCACCGCGAATAAAATTTGTGTCGTCGCAGCCTTATAAAGCGAGAAGAGCTGTATCGGAAACTGGATGTAGACCTGAGCTTCCAGATCGCACGAGTGACGATACAGTGAACTAGGAGGCCGGTGAAACGAGTTTTTACCGTAAAGTCATCGAGGCAGGCCAGAAAAGTCGTTATCCGAACGATCCGTGCCACTCAGGCTTAGGGAATAAAGATATACGGGAAACTGGGCGACAATGCTCGCGACAATTTGTTTGGGGTCTGCTGGGTCGCTCCTGATGGTAACGCTGCTCGGTCTTTTTTTTTTCACCAGCCGGAGTGCAATGAACCGTGCGAAGAAAATGGAATAATTAATGACGCTAACGGTAGATTGGTAATAGATATGTTTGCGGTGTTGTTCGATCTTAAACGTTTTTAATGTTTCGATTTGATTTGTTGCTTTTATCGGCAGGCGTTAAGTTTTTGCTCGACTGTGATTGTTCCGAGATAAATGCGCTTTTATTTCAGTCGGAAAATTATTTTCATCGAGAACTGGGTCATGGTTGTACGGAGTCCTGTGGGAAAAAAATTGGTTCATTTATACCCATTGTCACTTCAAGGAAATTAGACCTAGAATGGCGAAATTCATAGTCAAAGTCAAAGGCTAATTATTGAAAATAGAATCATACAATGTCTCAGAAAGAATACGTGGTTTTTCAACCAACATTTCAAGAATGTTTCACAATGCTTGAACGTTAAATTTAGTTATAAACAATAGATTTCCAATAAGTTGATTAAATAAAGCATTTTATGGCTATCACGATTTCTTTCACAGTTTTTGATAAACATAAAAATGTCAAAGTGCTGCTGATGGAGGATAGATACAGTCAGTAAGAACAATGAAAAATTGTTGATCTTTCATTGACTTACACGACCTAAATTGATTTGCTTAAAATCATGAAATATATTCGAATCAAAGTTCAACTCGTTGTTTAAATTCTACGTTTGCTTACAACGATTTAGCATATACGATAAAAACAAAACATAGCATTCAAAGTGAAAAGTCAATTACCATAGAAACTCAGCAATAAAGAGTAATCAATAAAGAAACGTTTTAAAATGATTATAATCATGTAAATAGTGATTTAAAAATTTCATATACAATATGACAAGATATAATTTTTTTAATAATTACTCTCTTCAGCTTTTACAATGTAGAAAAAAAAAACATTTTTATTCATTTTCCAGTAGAAATGTTCTCGAAATTAAAAATTTAAAGAAATTTTTATAATCATAGTATTTTACCAGATTTCAAATAATTCTTCGACTTAAAGAATGAGAAATGAGAACAAAAATTATATTTTTCATATTGAACGTTATGTTGAAGAATGGAGCGCAATACTTTTGAAATTTCCTTCAAAACAAAAATAAAGGTGGTGTGAAGGTGGAAGAAAAATGATTGTGAGTGGAACATTTGTATTTCGACAGGTATATAAAGGAGGAAAAGGAGTAAAAAAGAATGAGATGTGACGATCGCTCTTGCCTAATCTACTTAACGTCTTTTATATCCATTAGGGTGCACGCGTACGCAGAAACTGGTGGTAATGAGCTCGTTGGGCGCACGCAAACGTAGTCGCCCGCGCAAATAACGCGCGGGTACGTTCACACCGTGCAAAAAGCGGAAAGCAATCAAGGAACCCCGATATGGCAAGTAAGGTCAGAACAACGCCGAGAGTATGGAATGCCATTACGCGCGTGTGCGCCGGCTCAATACGCGTGATTTTGCGTTTCGCGATCGCTGGCACGCCACACCGGAATGCGATAAATCCTGCGGAGGGACAGTTTCGGCTTGCGCCACCGCTTCTGCATACAATCGAGACCGATTATTTTGACGAGTCAATACGTCAGCGGCTTTTCGGCTCGTTGCTCGCCTCGGGCACTGTTTGACAATTTGCAGGAATCGTCCCGTGTCGAGCCTTTTCTGCCCGAGGAGGTTCCTTTTCAGGCGGAGAGTTCAATGGCAATGTTATGCGGAAACAGATTTTGCCGACATTTCAAGGCGACATTGCTTCCCTAACGGATTCGAAATACAACTTTAGGTGAAAATTTATGGACGACCGATCGCGAGAATAAATCAAATTATTTACTTTTATTTAAAATTATTCAAACTCGCGCATGCTTTTTGTATTTGTAACGTATGGCATAAAAAGAAAGTACAGAGTTATTATTGTTGGAACATTTTTAATTATACGGCGTTCAGTTGGTATTAATTTATTAGATGTGCAATAAAAAGTGTGAGTGACAAATATTAAATTGAATCTTTTTGAATAATGATTCTTGAACTTTCTCTTGCGATCAGTATTCGTGGTATAGTGTAACAGGCGGTACCATAGTTGCCCAATAATCACAACAACGCATTTCAATATAATTGTTCCGATAGCCCAGATTTTATACGAGGAATAACATGCCTGTATGTAAATCATAAGAAACCTAATCGAATAATCACAACACAATGCGACTCTCCGCCCAGGCTTTGCGTTTTAATAAGAGACGCATTAATGGGACGGATCGCTTCTTTCAGACAGCACAAAGTAGACCTTTCATAGCGACAGTGGTTTTACCGTCTCTATACGTGATATTGAAAACGCTGAGGAAACGCTCGTCATTTGGAACGGAAAGCTCTCGTTAATTGCTTGTGACAATATGTGTATGTATATGGATACAATTAGCCTACTAAAACAACCTCGATTTCACGAGAAAATATTTGTTCTCGATATCCGCTGATTATTAATAATTCCATTGTGATGTTAATTAGTCATTTTTCTTGAATTTATAAGCCGGTACAGATCAAAAAATTCCAAATGAAATTGAACTTTCATTGATTCATAATTGAAATTGAAATGCATAATTGAAAAACAATGCAATTAAAAATACTGCGAAGACTTTTTTATTCGGCTTGAAAAAGTTTGCAGCAAAACGTCTATAATTGTCTCAATAGGAGTAAACGTTAAACCCCCGACGATGAAATCGATTCGGAACGATTATGCCATCTATCAACCGAATGTATGTCAACGGAGAGAATAAAATTTTACATCCGCACAAGTGAATTTGAAATTTATTCGCGGTGGGAATGGAAACGAAAAGAAAAAAGATAATGTCTCGGGGGAAATGATTTCTCGCATGCGAATATTGAGTTTGAAGAACGGCCTGCGATAGCATCGGCGATGTACACAACGAAAAGAAATTTGCGTTTTCATACGACGACGGTCTACGTCGATATGCGTTAAATCGGCGAATCGGATCGCGTGTTTGGCATCAAGTGTAACGGGTTGGTCGTGCAGCAGAGTGCATCGCAATGCGACGCGAGAAAGCAAGCGAGCAGCCAGCGAGGCAGGCAAGCGGCATAAAACAAGCTGCCATACATGGGGCGACCGTCAGCCGACTCCGGCTTGGTCATAGCAGGACCAGTGTTGCGAACTCGAAGGAAGTCAAGAGCCCGCGAGATTCATGGACCCGGGGTCCACCGAGATTAATAAACCCATGACCGCGCGCAAGTATTGACTCCAAATCGTGATTCGCCAACAAATTTGTCTACCGCGTTTTACCGTCTGATATAAACTTACAATTAAATTTACAGTTGAGCTTGTGGTTACATTTTTTCCAAATTTTAAAAGTTTCTTTGACTAAATTTGTCTTGACTATTTCATGGCTACAAAAGTTTTCATTGTTTCAGAATGTGACCGCCTAAAACATGTATTTATAACTGAATGAAATATTGAATCAAAATATAATAAATGATTTAATAACTCATCTAAAATATAACCAGCTTTTAAAGAAACTTTTGAATAAATTACAGACTTTAAACTAAAGATTTTAGCAGTTTTCATTTTATTTTTAACTTTTTGATGAATTGTTTGAAATATTATTTTTTTGTACACTGTTTGTTTCTTATTTAATTTTTCTTACATTTTTGTAACACGTTATTTCCCACTAGAAATCAATGAAGGTCAAGATCAAGGTCATGTGTACAGAAAACGGTCAAAAAGTACGTATGATTGATAGATGAAAAATGTGCAATAAATCGTCATAATTCATTTATCATCAAACAAATGATTAACAAAAGAGTCATAAATTCGACGTTGAACGATTGTTTGTTAATTGTCATTTTTTCACCGGCGATGTGTTTGCGTATTTGATGAATGCTTCGTTTTGCAAGGTATCGATTTCAATAACGCAATTCAAATTGATTTTCCATAATTTTTAATCGCATTCTTCAACAGAACGATCGTTCTATTATTAAATATGACAGCATTATCGGCTTTAAAAAAGATACCAATCATTTTGCCGGGACCTTTGTTAAGCGATTATTTGTTCTTGAGTGAAATATTGTAAACTGACATCAGTGACAGTAATTCTTTGAAATTGCAGAAAGTGCGAACATAAAAGTTGCAATTAATGCATGATTGATTCGATAAAATCTTTAGTAATTTTGCATTTTTCTTCTTATTCGAGAATGGTTTTACATTCGAATAGATAACAAGATAAAACAGAAAGCGCATATTTAAAGCCACGCATTCAATGCAGTTTGCGATTTTTTAACGCCGGAAAAAAGTCAAACATTTCAAGTAATTTCACGGTTTATTCTAGTATCAATTTACTTTGCACAAACCAGTGACTAATTTGGAATGCTATATTCCATATTTGAAAAAAAAAAAAGTTTCATAATGCAGTTATAATAACAAAACTAATTAACGTTGCACATATCTGTCGTGGGATTAAATACTTGATATTGCGAACAAAACGAAAAAATATTGCAAAACAAACTGATCGGCGATTACTTTAATTCATGCTTAAGTATAAAAATTAAGATATACTTAAACGGGGCTCCCTATCTAAAATTACGTGCAGTTTTAATCGGCAAATTGAATGCGTAAACACAAAACGACGGGGAATGGGGAAACAGTCGGATAAATAACTCCGGGCTTTCGTCATCTCCCGTTTAATTACATTCCTACTTGCGCGACCATCGCGCACGGATTCTAATTAAGCCCAAGTTTTACAGCGAGCGTTTTCCACGCAACCTTGACATTTTGCACGCCGACAATGAATTTCATATCTCAGGGGTGATTTGATAAATTGGAAAATTCATTTAACAAGAAATTCACCATTTCGCGGATTCAATTAGTTGGAAAGTTTGAAATGGAAAATAGCGTATTCAGAGAATTTGAAATGACTGAAATTTTCATCATAAAAAAATCATAAATGAAAAGTTTAGAAATTCATTTCTAAGAAATGGGTATGACACAAATAATGGCCTGCACAATGTTTACAATGTCGAAAGTGATTTTTGAGAACACCACGGGATCATCGCGATAGCATTAATTTGGATTTCGAATTTGCAACTTGACTAATGCGTGACAAATCGTTTCAGACACAGAAAACAAAGTGTTTCCACAACAGAATTGATTGAACGAATGTTTTGCAGGCAAGGAACAGCGTCTGAAAAAGATTTCATTATTCTCGATGCTACAAAAGCGTAATAACGCAAAAAGTAAACGTAATCCCAATTTATGACCGTAAACTGAACGACTGTAACTAGACCGAGGAAATCCGCTTTGTGCGGTTGCTTACGACTTCAAGTCACTTTCCCGGAGTCGTTTCTTCCGACCGTCTTCTCAAATCAAATGAGATCAAATTTTGTTCAGGCTCAAACGTTTGAAATTTTGTGAATCAACTGATGCTCAAAACATAAGGCAAACCTTTCATTGGAAATCAGAAAAAATTCATCTGTATCTGTCTCTTCATTTATATTTCACATGAAATCCCTCTGAGAAAAAAAACAATTAGATTAAAAATTTTAATCACATCTTATCTTAGTTTTAAATTAAAAAGATATGCATATTCGCTTGTGTAAATAAATTTAAAGTTGACATTGACTATTAAATATTTCATTGCAAACCAGTGTGAAACATAAGAATTTCATTTCATTTTGTTTTATTGAATATATTATATTGATTGTAAATTACCTATATTCATTGTACAATTCAATTGACATTTAATCCACCTTTGTGCAAAAATGTCAAATTGTGCAGTGTCGAGACTTCTTGACAGATAATAAGTTAAAAATCGTATTTTCTTGTCGCAACAAGAGAAGGTCTTTTGGTAAATAAAGATCCATTCACAAAGTGTGAAGAAAGACAGGAACACGATACCCAACTATCGAAACGAAACAAGGTTACGATGACCTGTCGGAATCCGAATGTCGCAGGCGCCAGTGAGCAGACCCTCGGAAAAATGCAAGGATGTATTTTTCCCGGCTTTGCGATGTAACGCGAAGGTCGCGCGCTTACAATGAACCTAAGACAATTAACGTTTCACGGCTGCGACCCGACAAAAAGTGGTTGGCGATTCTCGGGAACCGGCACTTTTGTTTTGTTTTTTGTTTTTTCGCAAGGCCCGCCGACGCGTCTCAAAATAATTCGTATCGTTTTAAGATTTGCCAGTTCGCATAAATCAACAGCAGCAGCTTTGCCGAAAAAGGCGTGCGGTTTTGTCTGTAAAGGTAAAACACATTAATCATCCAGTCTAAATAATTAGATATCGGTACTTCACACGCCTGTCATAAATAAATAGATATTAATCTTTACAATTGTTCGTGCTACCATTTCTACTTTATTTATTGCCGAAAATAGTGATATAAATTGAACAAAATATGTAATAAATAAAATCATGTATATTCTTTAGAAAATTAAATAACACTAATAGCTCTCTGATGGGTATTGTTTGAAATGATGAATGTGTTTTCTGAAAACATTTTCTAAACTGAATTCAACCTGCTTCCTCGTTCAGTTTTTCTTGATTAGCATACGAAAAAATAGGAAACTAGTATTCTCTAAAAAAAAATTATAATTAATTTTAAATTAATTATAGAATCCGTAGTTGACACACGCGTTCCAATATTACATCTAGGTAAACAAAAAAAAATCTTATCTCGGCCATGTTCTGCTATAACTTTATTTTTATTCAAATGCACATATTTTTTATTTCTGTAATATTTTATGAAACAAAGATAGGTGTACAAACATCGTTATTTCAACAAGACGTTTTGAGAAAAACTTTTAGAAATCAAACAAAATAAAAACTTTCTTTGTGATAATTGAATATGAAGTAATTTCAAGGAATATTATTTGAAAATAATTGTTACGTCACTTAACTGAAGACAAAGTCACTTAAGACTTAACAAGAGAAGTTCAACTTGAATACGCTTGCGAAGATTCGCGGTCGTGAGCCCGACAATGGGGAACTTTGGACTTAGCAGAGCGGAAACATATCTCTAATTACTTTCTCCGGGGCATCTATCGTCGGCATCTAGGCGAATAGGTGCAAAGCTATCGCGGTCGTACGCGCATGACGCAACCATAACCCACTTCCGCCTGTGTGCATTCATTCACGAGGACTCGCGACTTTGTTTTCTTTCGTGTCCGAACCTGCAGTGCTATCCAACCCGTATTAGATAATTGGAAACCCGGTCCACAAAACGAATAACTTGAACAAACTTTTGTTTTTCCTCCTAATAAAAAAAATATTCTCGTTTAATCAGTGGAAAAAATGCGTCGATTGCATACGGCTTTCATTTCCCGGATGTTAAATAAATAATTCATTATATAAATTATAAATTATATAAATTATTATCAAGTAGATAAATATAACAAACTGGAAATCGTTTTCATTGTATAATATAATTGAATAAAGGCGGTGCTTCAGAGGTGTCAATAAATAAACTTGGGTAGTCGGGTGTATGATAAATTGACAGAATTAATCTTTGGCAAGCAGAAATTCAATGTTTCAGGGTAAAATCAGATCTGCGGTCTCTTGATTGAACTTTGATTAGATCTAATTTAAATAAAATCACGTCTCATTTAGAGTCCGTGCAGTTTTGAAATGATGAAAGGCAGTTAGCGCTCTGCGAAAGATCCAATCGTTTATTCATCGCCGGTTTTATCTGATGCCAACGTTTTTCCAACGTTTTTCATTCCGCGTGGCGCGTATAAAAGGGCGCATTCTTGAAAATTCATATGAACCTACATCCGTCGAGCTGTTCGTCACAAATAACCGCTGACCTTGAAACTTGATTTCAACCGCAAACACTTGCACCAAGTTTGCGCGCTTTCCAATGCCTATAAACCTCCTAGTTTGAAACCGATTACACTTTTTATCAGATTCGATTTAATCGCGGCGGAAACTTTTAGCATTATTCGAACGCGATCTTATCTCGTCGAATAACTGATTTACTTCAGTTTTACTCGATCCGATTTGACTCGTTATAATTGGCACAGATAAAGAATGATCCGATGATTTGTCGAACAATGGGCCATCTCGGCAATTTTTCTCAACCTTGAGAGCATTCTCCAAGGATGTGTGAAGTTTTCAACGGAAAAACATTTTCTAAAACGAGAAATCGTTCGTTACAATCGGACAGCCGGTGTTGAACAATTAGACAAAACAAACCGGTTTCCTAACGCGACAAGTTAGCAAAAAAAAGGAGGTGAAAAGAAAAAAAGGGAAAGAGTCCATTGAAACAAAACAAAGGCAAAAAAATATGACGACGACAATGTCTGATTCGTTAACGACGCATACGTTTTGTTTGATAATAAAGTGTTGATTAGGTAACACTTTATTGTCGACGGAGAGAGTAATTCGTTGATTACGTGGAGCCTCGGTGGCTGGGCATTGGCGCAAGCCCTTCTCTTCTATGTCAAGAATCTCTCCGCGATCAATGCAATCTAGACACACGCTACGCCCCACTAACTTCGTGAAATCTACTTCGACAATTCCCTACATGGACCGTATTAAATTTCCGACGCCTTTCGCTCTCTCCCTCTTTCTTGATCGACTTGTGTGTGGCGTACGCCGCGTAATGCAACAATCGTTTAACTAACTAATCGCGGGCGAGCGCGAGCCACAATGGTACACACCAATCGATTCGTGCTATTTAACGGCCCGGTGCATTTTCATCCAATTCATTTCATGCCTCGTGGCTTTTCATGTAAAGATCACATTGTGATCGAAAGTCCGGGCTGGTACCAAGATTGAGGCAGATTTTGCATACGCACGTTGTCCGTCAAGGGTTTGACCTGAGCGTGAACCGCAACCAATGTTAATGATCGATCATTAAAGGCGGTCTCGCGGATAAAAGAATTAATGGACGGTAATTGACAGTTGTGCATCCGGCTAAAGGTCATTTGACCTGTGTTGCGAGCATTCTCAAAATCAAGTTTTTTTTTAATTGCAGACCTATCAGTGCTAATTTTGAATAACTCTCGCGCCTCCTCACCTTGAAATAAATTTATTCAATGAGAAATTACGGTTTTTTTTGTTAAAAACAAGTAATTTGAGCCTTAATTTATAATTAAATTTTTGTTTTATAATAAGATTTAATTTACTTTGCAAGATCTAATTAGTTTGTAACAGATTTTGCAATTTTTATAAAAAATGTTTAATAATTTCGAAACTGTGCTTCGATTTGATGGTATCAGTTTTTGTAGGTTGAAATTTGATCGGGTGGGTACATTAAAAATTATTTATGTAACCCCGAAAACCACAAAAACCAATGCACAATAATTCGAACCACCTCCTACGTATTCTGAAAGTAATCGTTCGCGCGCTCGGTCTCTTTTATTTTTATTGCAATCACAATACTTTTGCCGTGTCATTGCTCAACTTGTTTTATTTAAAAAAAAAAATCTTACCGCATTTTTTCGTCGGCAAACAAACGTCCTAATCGGCTTTTTGTCGTCCAATCCAAACGTCAAAAATGCAGCCTGAGCAAAGATACAAGTCAACTAACTCTGATGCAGAATTCATGTTTTCGTTCCGATCGTTCGAAAGCACGTGAAAATAAATGTTGAACGAGTCTGAACAGACCAAAGGTGTAAACAAAAAGAAATTTCCAGACAGTCGACTCATCATTGGGCTCTCGACCTTACGATTGTAATAATATTGTTTTTTCCATCTCGGATGCGTCACAAAAGAAACACCTTATGTGACCAGAAAGCGGTTCCTGACCTAACCTAATTTTCCATTTTGTTTGTTTTACGAGTCATCGAGAATGGGCTGATAAATCTCAAGTTGTTTCACATTTATAAGCCAATTTTATGTTGGAAAATTGGTTTGCATAAAATCTTATATTATCTTTCTTATATATATCCGTCTAATTAACGGTAAGTGAAAAAGCTGAACCCTCTTTTTTATACTTCTTAAGTGTTTGTTTTGCTATAATGTATAATGATATTGCACAACGATGAACAAGCGTTGCAAAACACTGACTGTCGCTTATTTTCTATCCCGACAGCTACTGAAAAGCTGACAAATCTCGTTCATTCTGACATCGAATTGTCGTGGGTGTTGTGGGTAAATATCTAATAGAAAGGAACCGTGAGTCAGCGCTCAAAGGTATCATCGAACACAAACAATGGAGTAAAAGTCATTTCACATAAGTCACGCACATGCGTGTCTCTCTGTCGCTAACCTTTCCTGACAACTATAAGAAGAAACAATATTTACTTATCCCGGTCAGACACGTATGTATCTTTACTTTTCCATTTTTCTTCATGATACTTTGTATTCAAGGGTATACTGCCAGCCATGAAACCATCATCCTTACGAAATGAAAACCATGAAACCACAATGATTTTTCTTCGACTAAGTGACTTTGAGTCGAGAACGAAGGAATGATTTGACGTTTGCATTTATGATGACAATTTATTTTCTCGTCGGCATTTTCCAGAGGCTAATCGACTGCAAGGCAAGCGTAAAAATTGTCACGACATTTGCGCTGGATAACCGGTTGAAGTGAGAGTACACGTGTTCGTCAAGTGCGAAAAAGTTATAGTGCGAGTTAGATCATCTAGATGAACTCCACTCCGCGCTATTTACTTCGATCGAGTTACCTTAGTTAGTAGATTGAGTTATCTGGCCGGGTCATCGCGCGATTTGCCATCTCTGAATCTATCCTTAATCAGTGCCAAGTGGGTTCGTGTCGTAAGTCGATTTCCATTCGGTAGGTGCTAAAATTGACGTAATTTTGGTGAGATAAGAATTCTCGGGTGTGCTTCTCATATAACCCCTCTTTACATTTCAGCCAACTTCAAAATCAATTAGGAACCACCGGCGCAATTTCGTGCTGACCTAAATTCACATTTTGCCCTCCCCGTTCTATTTTCGGATTGCGAACCTATGATTACGAATTCAGTTATCTAGAAACGAGTTTAGCCGCGTCTTCAAATCACAGACCTCCCGGAATCGGATGGAGCACGCGACCAATGTCAGACGACTCTCGGACCGAGTCGAGACCAACAAAGCTTTTGTAGCCTTGATGCGTGCTGCTTCTGCAAGTAGGTGCTTTCAGCTTCCAAGAAGTAGAAGGTGAAACCTTTATGCAGGCCGACCTACAGGTCGAACATCAGACCAACGTTTCTTCTGTGCAGATCTACGCATACCAAAGACCCCTTTTTTGTACGTATCAAAACTATGATCACGAAAAGTTTCCAGGGAACACTTTTTAGACCAATTTGTTAATAAATAGGCTATAGGACGAAAAATGTTAATCTAATGATGATTGGTACCTATTCAAAACCTGTCAGTCAAATTTAGGTCAGTCAAATGTCAGCTGATTCTTCACAATTGATTTACATTACTTTTCAGAGGGAAAATTTTCTATTTTGTTATGTTTTGTTTTCCCTTGAGACCTACATTCCTCGTTTCGGCTGGAAAAACGTGATAAGAGAAATTTGTAATGCCAAGAATGAAAATTGAAAGGAAACAGTATAGGTGACTTGGCAGACTAACAATCAATTAAAATATCCACAGACGGGTAAAAAATAGACATGCTTCCGCCTCCTGTACAAGGCATCCCTTACGTGCAGACAAATAAGTATAATACGTTCCGCGTAAGTCTCGCCAGTTTATTTTCTCATCATGATTGCTATATATTATGGCATCGTCAACGGAAGTCCGCAAAAACATTAGCGATGAGGGAGAGGGCGTTGCAAGCGACGGATGCTAGGAGACGCACAAATTTATTCGTGCATTTATATGAATTTCCAAGTTCCGCTAGGATGATGTCCGTTTTGCTTCTACCATAATATTTACATTGTCTTTCATTATCGCGTGTGGAAATGTAGGAAAACAATCTTTTTCCGAGTAACAAGCAAGAAAGAAATATATCGAAGTTTTAATCGAAGATACTGTTTGTTAAAATTTCAAGGTTGAAGATTATTTAGCTTCAGAATAAAACAAAATTGCTGTGATTAATTGTGTTTATTTTTTTTTTCCAGGCGCCTTTTCATCTTATTTTTCAAAACAAGTTGTAAAAATAAAAAAAATAACATTGTTTTTCAAAAATTGTTTTAAAAAATATTTCTCTTTGTAAGTTAATATTTTTTTATGTAAATACTGTTTTCGTTTTAAAAAATGATAAATTTCTACTTTGACATTATTTTCATTGGTTGAAAGATTCTATAATAGAAATTGAAAATATTAGTTTTTAAATTTAATTTTCAACAACAGAATATTTAATAGTGAGTGACCATGGAATATTATTTTTTATATATATTAAAAAAGTATTTTTAAATTGTCTCATCTAAATGGATGTATGCACTTTATGTTTTACAGTTGCCAAGGGAGATTTTCTAGCATTATAAAAATGTGAATGCTGAATGGCTGCTGATTGAAAAGCGTATACGGATATTTTGAATCTTCAGCAGTTGAAATCTCGTCAAAATAGATATTTTGACAGACGTACTAACAGTCGAAACCGATCACTCCCCCAGAGCAAACGTTTCACGAACAAACAGACGAGTCAGAATAAACGACGCTGAACTTAATTCGAACTAAGACTACGGTTTTTTCTTATCCTTGTAAGTATACATCGTAGCAGTTAGATATCTCATTAGGATGCACATTGTTTAAATTGGATTTTAAAGACGACGTGCGAGGGAGAGCTAATTGACTGCCGGACGGACATCAAGTTTTTCGACAAGATAAAGGAGAGACGTGATGGAAAGACGTAGGAAGATGCAGGCAAAGAAGTGGAGAACGACGTGGGGAAAGAGAGAGGGGGGAGAGCGAACATCCGGATTCTGTCTCGCTGTACAGCGAGTGGTCTGCGCGCAGGGATGCAAGTCGCACTATTTCACTCGCAATATCGCCGTCCCTTTCGAACGATGCGCAACTCTCATCAGCCGTTCTCTCCACCCTCGAGGCCCTTCACTTATTTATTTCTTCGAGTTATTAATTATCTCCGACTGGGTCCACTCAGAGAATCTTCTCATGCAGGCAATCGCTCGCGCCTGTGTGAACAATGAAAGTCATATCTCTCGCGAGGACACGTGTAATTAATGTGCCAATTCAGCTGGAATCGCATTAGTTTCAATAACTACCGAAAGAATCTCCACGCTTTTAACATGAAATTACGATCTTGACTTTTATATTCAAGGCCGCGGGTTTTGTTGTATCTCGCACGCACGTCCTGGCAATGAATTCGACGCTATTATTCATAAACATGATGGCACTGTAAAAATGTTCTAGGCTAAATTGCACAACTAATTGCCGACAATCCGGCTTTTTCGCAAAATTGTACGTCTCATAACGCGCCGCTAATTTCTATTATCTCAAACAGCTAATGACTAAAAATCGTAACTCGCTTTAATGATTTCAAGTTCAACTTCAACAATTACTTAAGAAAAGTAGGTTTATTTGTTTACTGTTTTTTACAATTAAATGACGCTTCTCCTTTTTTTTCTACCTTTATTTCTATGGAATCATCAACTTTCGTATTGCTTTTCAAATATAAATATTACCTTAGAACAAATGTTTCACTGTTCTCATGGGTGACTGACTATTTGTATGTTTGAGCCTCCAATTTGATGTGCAGCCCCAAGGTCGACTGTGCTCGTCAAAAAAGAAAACGTCTGTTGGAATCCGTTCTTATCCATTAATTCTGTTAATTGTTTTATATGCATGGATTCAGCAGCGAAGAAAAGCGGAGTGTAAGAGTTCTAGAGACGTTGAAAGGCGGCACGCACGCCGTATCTCTTGCGCGAAGGTCACAGAGACAATATCCGTGGCAGAATAATACGTGCTCCACATAGACTTTTTTTCAGCATTAGAAATCCCGCGAGTTTCCTGATGCCTTTATGAACACCGCTAACTGGTTCCACGACCCCCTCCAGTGTACCCCTACCCCACATCCTTGTTCCGCCACTTTTGTTTTAAAATTTATTGACAAATCACGCCTTGAGCGGCGAATTTTCTGCGCTTGCGCAATCACGTACATTGTGGCCAGTCGATTCACAATGCGTGTGACTTTTTGCCAAGTTTTACACGTGTTTTTGCACGCTCAATCATTGACCTTTGAGGTGAGTGAAACATCGTGTTTCATGTTTTAAGATCAAGGCGGTCTTATAAAATTTTTGGATCGAGCGTGTGTGTGTCATTCCGCTGAGTCAGACGAACTCTTTTAATCATTTGAATAACAGTATATAAGCATGTATCTTTTTGATCGATTCTCAATTCCCTTTGTGGGACCAACGAAAACGTTCCAGATTCAACGTTGTATAGAATTTCTCATTTCATTGACGAACAAAAAAAATCCATCTACACAACCCGCTAAAGTGAATGCTTAAGCGTCGAGAACTTTGAGAAAGAAAGTGGCAAAAAAAATTTAGAATCCACTCAATTTGAATTGAACATAAAAGATATATGAAAACGTGAAATTGAAAATCATCTCATTAAGGATAATAAATGAAGATAATCCATCGAACATGAAGATGAGAGCACTTGATAGATTCGCTTGTATGTCAATTTGCAATAACTGGCGGACTACAATTATTGCTTTTTTCGCTGTCACAAAGCATAGTCGAGCTAAAAAGTCAAGAACCGTGGTATTGATGAGATGCAAAAATGTATAAAGATTATAATGGAGATGACCAATAGCGCATGGGTGAACGTACGATCATTTCGATCGCGGATTCTCGCTCTTCAGCATTCCAATAATATAATCTGTAATTAGAACGGATAACAAAACAACGACGGTATGACCAAAAAAAGAAAGACGCGCGAGAGAACTGTGCAGAAACGCGGAACTTGCAATCCACCGAATTTTCATAATTTATACCCTGCTTTTCTTCGAGGTCTGTACTTACTATGGCTCGCGTGAGCACGTGCGTACACCCATCACGGAACCAGGTCCACATCTTCCGGTTGTCGAACTGGCCTAGAAGCTGGCGTAATTACTATAGGAGCTTTTGCGGGGCTCGTATATCTCGTTACGCGTGGCAACTGAAGATGTTGCGTGATTTTTGATCGACTTTCGGTCCGAGAAGAAGATCCCGCGGTCTCGCCTCCGTCCAGTGACTTTTATTCCCGGGGCCGCAGCGACGACCAATTACGATAATTACGATGGAATAATTGCGACGGCCCGGACGCGCCACAACCTCCGAGACGCGCCTCCTCCAGGTCGTCGGCGCAACCTCGCTTGTATTAATCATCGACTTAATTATTATTCCGATTAGAGTTGGACGAGAGCTATTATATATGAACGTGGTGGCATCTCGCCTTGCCACGTAATTTCATCTAATACTCAAGCCACGCTTTTTTCCGACGTTGCCTTGCGCAGTCCATTGCTACCTGATAGTGGCAAAAATGCGCCCGAGAGAGGCCAGTCCATAGGAGATTGCTTTATACGCAAGAGGCACACTGTTCGATACCGGACGATACGCGCAGATCCGCCCGGTAAAAACGGATAAGCTGGTTCGCGTATGGAACTTGCGCATCTAGATGAATTACGTGCCAATGCGAGAGGGAGTTGGATAAAATGGTGAATTATTGCCAGTAATTTCCTTCTTACCTTTTTTCTTTCTTCTTTTTTAACTTTTTTCTTCTTTCATTTCCCTTGATTCATTATAGGGAAGAAGAAGTTGGACAATCTGATTGTCCTGCGAACTTTGACCACAAGAGGAGGACACTGGCAAGGACCAGTTCTTTCGATGAGAGGTTTCTGAGAAGCAACATATTTCTATACCAGTTACATTACCAGATGAGTAACCGTGATCAAATTTGCTAGGTCCGTTGATCCCTGGCAGTAGAAAAAATTTTTTCGCTGCTCTCTCCTCTTCAATTTGCTGCTTGATTATTCCTCTTCATCTTCTTCCTATTCCCTCATCATCGTATCCCCTATCTTTTCTTTTCATTCGCTACATCTGGAGTCTAGTATATAACTCTATTAAATCTTCTATCTCCGGCTAATTCGACATCTTTATTTATGTTATACTCGGTGTTTTTTTGTTGTTTGTTTTTTCTATCAACCAAATCGCTGAGCAAGAAGTTGGTACAATAAAACCACTGGATCGAGATGGATTGGAAGTAATCGAGCCTCGCATGAGAGATGATGAAAAATGTTAGAAATTGAAAATTTGGTATCGCGCGATCGAAAATAAAGCCGAAACCAAAAGCAAATGAGCGTCTTCCGCGGTGATAGTTTCCCAGTGTGAAGAGCCATTCAGAGAGAAACCTAAATACCCCTATCATCTTTTTAGGTTATCAAACAAACAGTATTCCTTGTTATCAGCGATCTCAAACAAGCTTCGCAAGTAACATCACCAGTAACATCAAACCAGATATGCGAACAATTTTCTTAATTCATTCCCGATCCCCTGCCTCGTACCAGATACATCTTTGACGCACAATCCCTCCTAATCGGTAAAGGCAAGAAACCACGACATGGAAAACTAATAACTTTTCACGTTGATTACCAAACAATCAACAAAGCTGGCTTATTCCGCGCCATACACCACAAAGAATGTTCGTATTATGATGTCATTGTGCCCGATTACACATTACGTAGCTCGTTACGAACAATATATCAAATGCATGACACACATTGTGTTT
This sequence comes from Trissolcus basalis, assembly GCA_025266255.1. Lineage (NCBI taxonomy): Eukaryota > Metazoa > Arthropoda > Insecta > Hymenoptera > Scelionidae > Trissolcus > Trissolcus basalis. The sequence continues at coordinate 61,603 of JAAMPD010000059.1, forward strand.
ATAATTTTATGAGATGAGAAGTAACACTTCTGTTTTACACTTTTCTGTTTAACAAAATTAAACCCAAATGTTCTGAGAAAGAAAATGCTTTTAACAACTTTTTGTACACAACTATGCAATGTATAATCTCGTCACTTTTGTTGTTTAGTTGTGAAAAATTGATTAGTTATAACGTTTAATTAATTTGAGCAAAAGGGATACAAATATAAAATTAAATATGTTCAATAACAAAATTTAAAAAATTCTAGAGTATTTCAATTTTCATATTGAAAGGGTTAATTAAAGTAAAGTAAGTTTCTGCTTGAAAATATTGATTTCTCAAGTTTTTACCTTAAACTGATACTGCAAAGTTGTAGAAAAAGAGAAAATTGAGACTGAAAGCCAACAAAGCTGATGCAGAAGGCAAAACTTTTTCTACAAGTTCTACAGTTTGAATAGGGAAAAGACATTTTGGTTGTATGTTGTTTATTTTTTGATTTCTTAATCCATTTCTTAATCCAATTGTCTGTTGATATCCGAATCAGATACACACGCGTTTACATATAATATATCGTAACGTTATGACGTATCGCGCGCATTTCACGCAATCTCACCGACGACAGCGAAAGAGCCAGCGTACCTACGCCGGTGCCTGCGCTTAATTGCTACATCGTTCAGTTTCAATTACGACGATACGCCATAGCCACGTGTCTGTGTACTCGATTTCTTCTTCTTATTTTACTCAATCTTTCTCTTCGTTTTATCCGTTCTTTTCGACATGTCTTTTCCTTTTTTACTCGTCAATCCGAAACGAATCATATATAACTAAAACACCAAACATGTTCAGGTTCAATTTTACGTGCGTCAGTGTTATAAAAAAAGTCAACATCCGCGAGGAGGAAGTGTAGAGCTGACTGAATTGTTATATAAATTTCAAATAAGTTACAAACATTTAAATTTGTTTATGATATCAAAAACCGAGAAGTACTTTTTCACGAAAATGTACACTCGATTGTTTCAACAAATTATATTTATAACGGATGTGGATATTTTATTTCCTTTTTTTATTGGTCGCAATAAAATTAAAGATATTTGCAGAAATCATTTTTTTTTTCATTTCGAAATTGTCTTTAAACTTTCTGGTAAAAGGAGGTTGCGACGAGACTTGGATAATTCTTCGTAACAAAACAAACAACATTAACCTAAAAACGGCCACTTCGGAGATATTTAATGCGCGAAAATATAAGTTCGAACGATTCGACGACCCGTTTTCATTGAATAACAAAAAATACTGATTCTTTGTTCAACTGTGAAAGAAAAATTTATAGTGACGTCATTGAGTGAAGCAGAAAAAAAATCAGGCTGTCAGTCAATTTTATATTTAAACAAATTCCATTCTCAAATTAAGGAAAATGTAATTATAAATGTATATAAATTATATAAATTATTTTATATGACCGATTTATAAAAAGGCATTTGTTAGTATGATTTTTCATATTATTGTTATTAAATAAGGTAAAATAAGCTAAAATAAAAACTACGTCTCCTGTGACGAATATAAAATTTCATCAATTGTTTTTTCACTATTTCATTATGTTAAATAAATAATAAAATTGAATGGGATTTTTTGACAATATTATTTTTTCCCTTGACCTACAACGACAAAAAAGCCTTTTGTAAAAAAAACGTATAACACCAAACTCTTTACTAATTATTTGAAAATAGTTCCTCTGCAAATATTGACCGATTTTTTAACAGAAAAAAAAGATCAAAACACTTCTCGAACCAAAATAGTATACATCCATAAACATGAGATATGCCATTCAAGATTTTCGTCTTGTATTAAAGATGAAAGTAAATTTTAGTCACCAGGATGAAAAAGTTAATGAATCAGAACATACTCAACCTCGATAGGATGTTCCAATTTCAATATAATCCCATCCATGCTTACATAAGACAAACAAAAAATATCAAAGATCTAATATCCAATCCTTATAAAGGCAGCCTAATTTCCATCAACAAAATGAACCAATCGAATAGATGATTGAAAGAAATTGCTATTCTTTCAAATTTAACGACTCGATTTTTGTTGGTAACTTTTCTAGAGGCTTCGCAGTTTGACTAAATGAAATGAAAAAAGTTATTGAGAAGAGTCTCCGAGATGCATCGTTTGTTGACGAGCATAAAATTGTGCGTTCTGAATGAGTAGGCGAGAGGACGCAGTACAATGAACGTGACACAGATTCGAGTGTTTAATTCCGTTATTTTTATCACGGAATTCGGAGTTATGGTTGAAGAATTCAATTCCGGTTTTTTTATAACAGTGCCGGGTTATGAGGATAAATCCTGACTCAAATCTGCAGTCGTACCGGTATTAAAAGGTTAACGAAATTTGTCGCGACTTTGCTGGGCGGGAGAAATCCCGTTTTATGGCTCCATTATGATGAAACTTTTCGACTGCATTCGCATACCAGTGAACCGTGAGCCCGGTCAGGAAAGTGAGAAGAAAGGAAAGCGACCAACGGGACCTGAAATGTGTTAAGCGATGACTACGCGGTAGCTTTCGGAGACACCTTGAGTCACAAGTGTTTGGACAAAAAATAAAGTCCGGCGTGTAACGGGCTGACGATGAACACTTCGGGCCAAAAGTTCAGACGTTGAAAATTGTCGTTATAAAAGTTATTTCAAAGCAAGATTTTGTGGCAGCTTGTTAGGTCGTTTACGACTCGCGATATAATTTTGGCGAGCCGCCTTTACAAAGCTATTTGATGCTTTATGCAGTTTTGAGGACTTATAAAATTGTTTCCGATGGTAGAAAAGGAAATGAAACGTCCAATTAGTTTACAATTGCAGCAAACTCGTGACGAAAGCTTTGCCAACGAACATTTTGCTAACAAAGTGTATACCTAGAAAAATTATCAATTAAAATAAGAAAAAAACTGTTTCATATTTTCTATTATTCTCTCATTAATATATGTTTCCTATTATTACGTGAATCTTGTTACTAACATTAGATATGACTTTCATTATTATGGCTTCGATCTGATATAATTGTTGTATTAAATACAATTTTACAATTTACATAATCGTACGACCATTATTTTATCGGTGCACGCTTTTGTCAATCGACTCAAATAACGAAACCCACTGGCAAAGATTTTGATAAATTGCATAAAAAAATTGTTTGAATTTATTTATTGAACTAATTTATTCATAATTATACCATAACTCACACAACAGAATTACTTTCCACAGTGTATCATTTTATTCTTGTTTGAATTCTCCAAACAAATCTTGCCTTTTTTTTATTCCTTAAGTTATAAATTCTAACTCATTTCTGTTCATTTGCATTTCGCAATTATCTACAACTATTTGTATTTCAGAAATGTATATTACCCGCGTACATGCATATAAACCGCGAAACTTGCCTCGGAGCAGGCCTTTAATGATAACGAGAGGGGTCAATGAATCATTTTTTCGAAACGCCTAACCGAGAATACGTCCTTGAGGGAGAATCGTAAACTTCATCGGATGTATGCTTCGAATTCGCCATTTTATTGTCTGAGATTTGTTTAATGCTCTAGTATATACCTACATAGGATATCCCATAAATGTTTTTTCCTCAGGGAAATCAAATATTAATTATCAGCCATATCTAACATATGTGTCCGGGAACGTGTATTAAAAGATTCGCCAAGACACTTCTTCAGCTAAGCCTACAATCTTTGATCATTCCAAGTGACGATTTTTAATGCACTAAACTCCCTTTGCCCGTTTCAACATGTACAAACTATCTGGAAGGTTTTAATTTATATGATTATGATTAAAAAAAGGAACTATTGATATGTCAGAGCTAAACTGGATAAACGCAAAGTTGATTGCAATGTGAAGAGATTCCTTCAAAGATACAAAATCAAAACAATAAAAAAAATATCAAGAAACGTATTATTATAAAACTTATGACTATGAAGGTGTCGATGAAGGGCGCGATAGTAGTATAATAATTTCAAATGGTGTTAATAAGATTCTTAGATCTCTCTATCCTGGTGCTTAGAATATAGTTTATGAGTTGGAAGAAAAATGTGTGAATCAAATATTGTTCGTTCCGCGAGTGATTGTAATTGTTATTCCACGTGACTTAATTGAGTCTCTTAGTGTAGACATGATTTTCCGTTTTTAAGTAATTGCAAATCATTGTCTTTGCTAAACCAATTCGTCAATGAATTTACTTTACTTTAGATTGAAAATTTTTGTAACGAATTTAATAAAAAAATGGATAAATAAATAACAAATAAAATCTTGAACAAATCAAACCAAGTTTCAACATTTCAATTGGCAATTAATTTCTCCAATTGTTTTGTACCCGAGATTCCGTTTGTCAGCTGTTTCAAATCTACTTAACATTTATTATTCTAACACAATGGTCGCGTGGATTATACGAAACTTACACGCCAAAAATGATGTAATAAATAATACGCAAAGCCTGGCTACAATGCATGATAAATGTACATTTTTATGGGTACGTTGAATTTGATAAATGCTATTGTGGGGATTAGCGTAATGCTAAGAACCGGCCTGACAAAATATCGCATGTATAATAGGTGTGACAACAACCAACCTTTTTTAATTACATCACGCACGTGTGTCTGTTTTTATTCAATTTTTCTTTTTTTTTTTGTTAATTCGAGAAAAAACTACCTGCCCATTTACGCGACGCATCAGTGTGTTTCATAAAAAGAAAGACACGTCGCTTGTACTCATTGATTAAAAAATTTATTTTTCAATTAATTTATGATTTGAAGCTCTGCCTGTCATTTGATGATGAATTCGAGCCACGTCCTTGTTCCGTTTTTAATGCATCAATGAATTCCCATATGACGAGGCACGATGCTTTCGTTCCGTTTGCAAAACCACCAACGGTGTGTGCCATTCATTTATGAAATTAAAGTATCCATATAGTTTCCACGCACAACACGAAGATTTACAAACTCCTACGCGATTTCCGGGTACGTGGCACAAGCGACCCGTTCGATTTTGGTCGCTCAATTTTGTTATTCCTTAACGTTCTCGCGTCGCATTCTAAGATAATTGAGCTCGATTTCAATTAGAATATAATTTGTTATGTTAATATGTTAACAAGCGTAATTTTCATCGCGCTCGCAACTAATGGCACCAACGAAACATTTACAATTCAATTGGTGTGGTTTAGTTGAAAATAGATATCATATGAAGCGAAAAGATTATCTGCGATTGTTTTATGCCACGAACGTTTGGCGCGAGTTATCATCGTATCTTCTAAATAACGCGATAAATTAAAAGTAAAAATGCTCGCTGAATCAATAACAGTTTTCCTCAATTAATTAACAAGTTCTTAGACAAACAGAACATAGATTATAACGTCCGACACACATAATAGGATATTGTTCAATTAAGTTATTAGATTTTCTAATTTTATATGTTGCGCTAATGCGAATTTCCATTGCAGATACTTGCCAGGGACTTTTGTTAATCGATTAATTTGTTATCTCATTTGTTAGTCGCACATTTTTCCTGTCCATTGTGTACCCGCAGTTTTGCCCCCAAAAGAATTTGATTTCAGTTATTTTATCAAGTCCATCTCAATGTCATTACCCAGCGCTGTAAAGACTGAATTCAGAGCAATTATTTTTTTTTTTATTTGAGGCTCGATTTTTTAAAGTAAACCTTACACAATAATTTGCAGACCTGACTTATTCAAGGTCGCAATGCCACGACCTAAAAAAATTCTCCAAAGAATACCGTATAAAAAAGCACTTTCAACGCTTTTATAAAGATGTCCGGTGTGCGTCTCAGACAAAATTCTTTCAAGTAAACATGCAGTCTACCCGTTTCAATGTTATTTAAGGCGACAATGATTTATTATGCTCATTTGCGTTTAATGTTTCTACTAAAAAAGTAATAAAAAATAATTAACCGCGATTGATAATTCTTCTTGATTAATATCGGATTCAATGTTAATTTTATTTGGATTTAATGAACCCGCGATAATAATATTATCGCAACCAATCTTCATTTTTGCAGGACAAAAATTCTCGTTTAAAAATTTGCAGACCTTAATTTTGAAACTCAATATAGCTGATGAATTATTTCTACAATACATTTCATTATGGATTTAGCATGTCTAAACAAGTGATAGTGAAAACCTGTTTATAATAAACGCACCTTTTTTTTTCTTCATATGTGCATCTAATCAGGAATGGTAACACCGACTAATAAATGAAAGAGTATGTAGCGTACAATTAGAGTTCGAACCTTATACTTTGACTAATCCATAATTTTAAACCGTCTAATTTTAAGATCACCGTACATAATCCCATCTTATTATGTATTAGAGCTGAATTGCTACTAAATACGAATCTAATACGAAGTGTATTTTTTTCCTTCTTTATCCAATAATATTATTAGTATCATAGAAGCATATTACTAACAATTTCTTCTTGAAATGCCTATATCTTAGCACGTTTTTCAGTTTCTATTTACTTAATACTGTTACAATCAACTGAAAAATAATATATCTACTGTTCAAAAAATATTTTTTTTTACATTCTTTATTTGTATAGTACCAGAAAATTTTTTTATAATACCTTTGCAATGTTCGCTATTCAAATTTGATTGTTACATTTTTTGATTGTGCAATTTTTGAAATTGCAATATTCAAGTTGAAGGTAAAACTCGGTGGCCTAAAATGTGCTTCTAATAAAGCAGCAGAAGCGAACAACTTGACTCGTCTGTACCCTCGAACAACCTCAAGGTCAGTGAGAAGACCTCCGCGTGAACCACAAAAACGGGCGTCCGAATCAGCAAGCCTGATCTATCTCACCTTTTGCAAGTCGTCGAGCAACCGGTATCCAGAAAATGATCCCAGGTATCTCGTAAGGGTAACAAAACCGTGGTGCCACTACATGAAAACACACCACGACACACTGTCTCGGTTCGAAAACCGGTCGAACGCGAAACTTTTCCGACTTGAATCAGATCATTATTGAGAGCGGCGGTGTCCAGGGGGATATCGGTGGATTGAGATAAGGTGATAGCAAAATTTTGGGGAGGCGGATTTGGTTGAGAAAGGAAGCGAGTGGCCCTGCTCTGACACAGATCACTGTCCAACTCGTTCGGGCACCGACGCTGTCGCGACTCAGACTCGACTGAAAGCGACTCGAGAGCCAAGCCAGAGCCAAGCCAGACTGACTACTCGCATCTGATATTCTGCCGATCGGCGAACGCGCCACACAACCGGCTTCGGCTCGTTCGGTTCGTTCCGTTCGCGTTCGTCTCGAGCCAACTCTCTTCGGGGATACAAGTAGTATAGTTTAATACGTATACAGCACTGTACACCGACGGACTCTCCGTGTATGGAAATTAAATATCCATATACTTTAACTTGTTAGCGGGCGTCCCTGCGAGGGGATCCGGCGCGAGGGTGCGCAGTACGTATATTATAAGACTCGCCAATATTTATATGCAAGTGTCTGTGCCTCCAGCTTTTGTGAATGTGAGCGCCAGGTCACAAGTGTTTGTAGAGATGCTATACTCACACCCACGCGATACCAGACGAGCTTCTAATGTTCGCCAGGAACAACCCTCCATTGCCATACGGACCTTAACCTTAGGTGGATCGAAGGGGCAATAGCACACGACACTTCAGCAACTCTCTCCATATCAGCTCGCAATCCTGAAATACACATTTATGATATAACTTTTTTATTCACTTCAAATAATCACATACAATAATAACAAATAATACTGAAACTAAAAACAATTCTAGTTGATTTAATATTTCAGAAATAACATTTTAATGTTTTCAATTGTTGAGTGAAAATGATGAGAGAATGAACATTTTTTACAGATGGAAATTGAAATTTTCAGGTCAAATTTTTTGTCTGTAGTTGAATTTTCGTCATTGTATATAAAATATCAGCTTGGATAAAACAGTTCCATTGAGTTCCGAATAATCAAGCCTAAAAGACTATTTTGAAATGATATAAGTAGTAAAAAGATTTGTATACAATGTACCGCACGTACGTCACCTTGTAAACAAATATAGTATTTGCATACCCGCGCTTACAGTCGGAAATTACAAACGGCGCAAATTGTGTGACGCGAAAATAACGGCTGAACGAGCAACATTACTTAAGCGTTTGAAAGAGATTAGACACGCATGAAAGACCTGGTGCAACCGCCCACACGGCTTTAATTATAACGAAAGCGATCCGCGCGCGACACCGCGATTGCGAACTGATTGGTGCATGTCATAATACGCTCATAATCAAGTAGCCATGGTCGCATAACAATTTGAAAGAAAAAAATGGTGACAATCATGCCCCACGAAAATTGAACAATGCGGTATGTAAATGGACATGAAAATTTAGTTTATTAGATTCAAAATGACAAGCATTATCATTTTCATTAATAAACAAAAAAAAGTCATTAATAATCGTTGATTTTAAAAATTCTAATTCGTTTAGAACTAGAAAAAGGATGAAAATGATAAAATTTTCATCCGAAAAGAAAAGCATAATAAATTTTTGCATTTTGAGGTCACTCCTTAATATTGTCTTCCACTTGACTGGATTTTATTTGCATTAATCACCGCAATAGGGTCATGCGAATACAAAAAATGTTTGAGCGTCAGGTAAGAGGTCAGTTGGTGAATTTCGAGTACGCGAAACGCCTGGAGCAAACACAAGGATTGATAAATGTCCGGGCCTTGTCAAATTTGAATTTCCGTCGTTAAATCCACCGTTCGTTTGCCCGCGGTACCATCGTAACTACGTAATCCACGACGATCTCACGAGAGTTTCACGAGCGTGTCCGCGCTCGACGTAGGCTCATTACACCTCCTTTGTCATTTTACATTTAGCGTGTTCCTACAAAGCCACGGTCATGGCTCACATTAGACGAGCCGCACGTGATTTGCCAGCCTTATGCTGATTTATTGATCGTGATATAATTATGAAAATCATTTTGAACTACTCTTGCCCATGACCCTCTCTGCGATCAACTTGCAGTATCATTATCAACTTTTACCGCTATTTGATATCCTTTTTATTTCAGCAGACAAACAATCGGTGATTCCTCATCTAATTAATAGAATTCGAACGAAATTTATTACCATCAGGGGAAGAAAGTTCTGTCTCTGAACCTGTACGTTTGAACGAAAGTTTGTAGATTTATATACAAAGTTAGAAATCACGCATGATTAAATAAGATGAAAATATATTTACTTTAATTAGAATTTGGAATTGAACAAGCGTGATTGAACTGATCCTGTCTATTTCAGTAAAAAATTATTATAAGAAATTTGATTCTATTCAATATGATTAATGTAATTGTATATAGTTTTTTAAAACAAAAATAGACTTCCTCCTTGTATATGGTCAGGATGCAGAACATTTTTTGTTCTGGGTATATAATATATATATCCTCTGGAATAGTCAATCTTAAATTTGAGCTGTCTTTAAAAAAAGAATTTTGTAAAGTATAATGTTTTGAACTTACACATAGCCTCCCTGTATGCAAGTGAAATGTTTATTGTTATTGCCTGCAAATAAATATCGGTAGTTTTATCACCTCGCCTATGCCATTATACCAATATTTTCTTACGTTATTGACTAAGAATACACTAGTATACGAATGAATACTCACAAATGTTAACTATCATTCGAGTATAAACATCTTGCATGCACCCACGCATCCTGAAGTCGAACATTATATAAATTTTGAATATCATTGCAGATGCACGAAAATTGATTTAATAACAGTGCAAAAGGTTGTAAACTCGAAATTGATGTAGGGTTAATATCTTAATACCGATGGAAACTCCGAAGTGGGTACCGTTGCTTACCTGCAAACACAATGTTTCTCTCAATTCAAAGAAATATTTATCTTTAAGAACAGGAAAGGAATTGATTTTAGGAATGATACAAAGAATTTATCAAAGAGATGCAATAAATATGAGAATACATAGAAACTTTTTACCTAAAACTTATTGGTGACAAACTGAAACAAAATTTTCTTATCATTCAATCAAAGTTTTACTAACAGAAAAGTGATATCGAATATGAAATGTAATACATGTTTCCATTATTTTTCTTTCTTATGAAAATATTCTAAGAATTATTTATATTTCAATAATTTTATATCGCGCGAGAAATACAAATGAGAACGATTAAGATGCCATCAAATGGGAATTTTCCAAACTTCTTCAATCTTTATTTTGTTGATATAACAGATTGTTTTGTAAAAGGTTCGATATTTGTATTAAATTAATAGATAAATCTTTCTAACTGGATAAACCAGAAAATTATATTTAGTTAGAAAAAAATGGAATTTCAGTTTTAAAATGTTATTCTCTATAACCTCAAAATCATTGGAAGTATTGTGAATGAAAACTTATACAAACCATGTTGTTTTAGGTCACAGCTCATAACTATTCATTTCTCAGGTTTACTCTGCTTTTGGAAATTCTGTAGATTGTTTTGTTAAGAACATTTTAATTATAATATGAAACTTCGTTGCTTGTTATTTGTTGTGCTGTAAATGCTGCGCCGACTGTCATTTCATTATTTCATTTGTTACCGACCGGTTGGATAGTTCCTGTTATACCGACAGCTGAAACGATGTATCTGTAATACAGTATCGAGCTGTTTGAAACATTCTTTTTTTTATCACCGATAACCGAATGCAGTATAAAAAATGATTTAAAAAATGAATGAAAACTTTAATAAAAATGAATATTTCTTAATGAATAAAACCAGACTAACTTCGTTTATGGAAAATTAGAAAAAAGCCTCAAATGGAGATGCACAAAGTTTTCCCGCAAGTGATATTAGTTTCACACTCCTAATATATAAGGACTCGTAGCCCTACACCTTACAGATGGTCCGTCGCTACTTGGGAAAGCGCTCCAACCTCGAGTTTCGCAGGTTAGGGGCGAAGTTCATCAGCTGACAGGAAGGTGTCGGGCATGGAGGTTGTATGCGATCGGGCTACCGTTGAAACGATGGGTCAACGACGGTTTCGTGGCTACCACGCCAACCTAGACTAAACACAAAAGTGTAAATCGCAGTTCTCAGAGAAAATGATGTCGGCGGCAGCCAAAATATGCAAAACAATGATGTGCCCTTTGGGCAAAAGAAAGTACTCAGAAAGCACTTTCAAAAAAAACATTGACGCGTAGCTCATCCTACCCTGACTTGTCACTACACTAACCTTCAGCTGGTGTTCGTACACCATGGAGATAAGAGCTCGTCTCGAACCTCTACCAAGTAGCACCTATGACCATCTTTTTTATTTTATTTTTTTTTAATTGTTTAATATCGTTTTTAATCAATTTTTCGATTGTCAATCTTTTATTTAGTAACCAGTTATATTCATTAGCATTGAATAATAATTAATTTTATTTTCAAATGATATTTTTTATTTTATTAAACAGTAAACTTACAAAAATACAACATCTTATTTTACAACTAAAATTTTTATTTCTTATTGCAACATAAATGATCTTTTTTCAAGTGTATTTACATGAATAATATTCCCATTTTAGAATTGAACTATAAGTTTCTTGATATTTTTATATTACAATTGTCACACTGGTAATATTTGTAAAATGAAAATGAAAACGTACAAGTCAACTAAATATAGATTTATACATTCTCTGTACAGTGCATCACGACAAACTATATACATTCTGTCATAGTTTCAAAGATGGAAAATTCAGCTTGAATTAAAGTATGTTTCTATTCTTTCGTTTAAAAATTATCACATTTTTAATCTCAATTTTATAGTCCTTATGTAACTTTTTGCGTACAAAAAAATTGGCAATGATTGAACAAATATACAAATTCTGGTGCAAATTTTGAAGTAAATTAAATTAAAAATATAAAATTATTTATATTTTTAAAATAGTATAATTCAACAGCGCATTTATCCAGTTATGAACTTATTACTGAATAATAATAAAATTAATATAAAATAATATCATTTTATTTTAATATAAAAAATAGACGAAAGAACACTTCTTTGAATAAATATTCTCTGAGAATACATTCGTATTACCAAGTAATCAAATATCTATTAACAAATAAGTTTGTAATAAAATTTTAATGAAAAACAAAACTGACGATTGGTTAAAAAACAGACTATTGCTAAGTTGATCACAATGTTATTGATTATTGAAAGAATGGTCAAGGAATCGCTCTGATAAAGTATTTAAAAAACTTAATATGAAAATTCTATTCAAATGAAAGAATCTTCCTTGAAATATTCGATCACATTTATCCTATGCATCCATCGTATTTCTGCACATTTCATTTAATGCGCATAATTCTTGAATAGTGTTACGAGCAAGACGAGTCAAACTATCTGTCATATTTGCTTCTTCTTCTGGTTGCTGCGGCTGCTGCTGCTGCTGTGACTGTTGGGATTCCTTTTCTTTATTAGGTTCTGGGTCGTCGGTTATCGATAATCCACTAGACAAGTTTTCTGATAACTGTGTTCCAAATAAGGCTAGCTCATCTGTATCCAACTGTGACAAATCGTAATTATCTTCCGCTTTGTTTTGTACATTACTTGGCCCAGGATACGGCACTGAAAAACCCAAACATTTCATCATTTGATATATTAAATTACAATTTGATAAAAATAAGTACAGTATTATGACAATTTAAAAGATAATGAAGTGACTCTCAAATGAAATGCTATTTTATAAAAATTAAAATAAGAAAAACATTTTTTTAATTGTATGTATGAATCGGAACACAGAAAGATATATCTAATTATATTTGAAATATGTTCAATATATTTTATTTATATATATATTTATACTTTGATAAAAATTATATATACGAAAAATTTATGAAGGAATATGTATTTCACATATATTCTAACATATATTTTAATTTTTTTTATTTTTGTTAAATATTTTTATACCATTTTGAACTGGATTTGGATATATCGGTGTAGGCTGTTGAAAACTGTCCACTGGTTTTGGTTGGTAGAAAAACACGGGTTCGTTTGGTGGTGGTTGTACATTTACCGCTGGCGCTACAAAAACAGCAGGATTTAATTGACAGTATGTACTGTAAGCGCTGTTCGAAGGTTGAGGACTGTACTGAGGATTGCCAAAAGGTTGTGGCGAAATACGAATCGTTTCAGGTACAGCTTTATATAAAACATCAGGCGATGGAGTTCGCGCAGGAGATATTTGAGTCCTATAACAAAATAATAATTGAATGGTTGTTCATAAAATTTACTAAAAAAATTGTGTTGAAAATGTTGTTTTATACCTGTAGGTTGACATACTAGGAGGTAATTGGTCTAATCGAGGCATAAGTGGCATAAGTTCCATCTCTGTTTCTGAAAAATTAATGTCACATTAGAATTCATGAGAAAATAAATTGCAAAAAGTGATTATTGCAAAAAAAAGTACTTGTAACCCAAGCATGCATCAAAGCAAAGCATTCATGTTAGGAGCAAAGTTTACATAAAGTAGTGTATTGATTGATTAGCAATGAAAATGAAACAGCAATCGAAATAAAATCGTACACTATGCTGTGAGGTAAGACGAAAAACGAGAAATATATTGTGATGTGTGTGAATAAGTCAAACTACTTGAAACAATCAGAATCGAACAAACTTCATACACCAAAACCACACAATTCATACCTGATGACTTTCCTTTTACATAATGATAATTCTACGAAAGTGAATTGATTATCTTGTTAAGGTAGATAAGAAATTGCGAAAATCCTTTTTTTCAATCAAATTTCATATATTTCATTCGATATAAAAATCCCAATCACAAAATGTTTATATTTTTTTGTATGTTTTTTTATCACGCTTTTATTGCACATCATTTGATTGCATATTTTACGCAGGTAACAAGATATACTACTCATTTATGCAACACAATTGCTTATTATAACGATGTAACAGTACATTATCACAAAATCATAGTTTTATACTACAAGACAAGCTTTTATAGACTGTGATTTTACTATTATTTCGTTCTTATCACGCAAATTTTTTTAGGGAGAAAAAACAAAATTTATCAAAAACAAATGAACACTAGTTCCAATTTCTACCAGAACTAGTACAAAAGTAACAAATGTCTCACTGATAAAAGATAAAGATTTTCAGTGGAGTCTAATATCGAATTTTTTTCTAAAAATTTTTCAGAAAAAATTCTGCCCAACCATCACAAATATTATCCCATGATCAAAAAAGCGAAGATACAAATGAAATATGACATGTATATTTCGATATCTTAAATATTATCAGTCCTTAAAATGAAATGGTGACCAGATGAAGTCGTTAAAAATGATTACAGAAAAGTTATGTCCCTCCGCCAATTTATAAGTACTATCGTCAAAATATAATCTTCATTTTTCAAGTACTTACTTTTGCCAGTATCTGGCTCCTGCTTGAAAAAAACGTGTTCATTTGATTTTCTCCGTTTACGCCTAGCATGATCAATAAAATCTGAAGGGACATTACAATCAAAATTTAATATCGTTTACATTTCATCATAAAATTAGTAAAATAGCTATATCAATCTTAAATATGTTTAAAAACAATTGACATACATCTTTAAAATGTAGTTAATTAATTAACCCGTAAGTGGGCGCGCTATGGTCATTTCGACCGACTGAAAGTGCGCGCCCACTTCCGGGTTAAAAATATAAATCTTGTGTTGTTCGTTCAAAAATATTGATAAACATCGATAAACGATGTACAAATATAAAATGTTCGAAAAAATACCTGTATATAAACATGCTCATATTTTGAACATTTTCTTAGATAGAGACTAAAAGAACTTGGTTGTCAATAAAAAGACAGTAAGACAATAAAAACGTATATCTTTGAAGGAACAAATCCGCTCATGAGTATTGTAGTTTAAATACAAGAGAAAACACAAAAATGCATATAAATAGTAAGTAACTCCGGCCCACTGTCTGATATTTTTTAAAATAAATATCTCCATCTTTAGGTTATTACAACAAATAGTTAGTAAATACAATGCATTATTAAATATATAATAATTTAAATCTCAAAAAGAACTCTTATTAATGAAAATGCAATTTTTCATGAGTACCCATGAAAATGAATAAAAAAGGGGACTTCTCAAGTATTTGATATGTATGTTCTAGTTCAATTTTTTTTGTCATTTGTAAAAATTTTACCACCCTCAACAGGACTGTAATAAAATGACATTTCATCAAACTCTGAAACAGTTGCATGTGGTGCCATATCAGTGTACAAAGCATAATTCTCTGCTTCAGTCAGATCAAAGCCATACGGCGGAGTTTTATCTCCTGTATAAATATCTACCAAGCTACCGTTATCTTTGACTGATGAGGATGTCGAGTCAGAAAGTTCCTTATCTTTACGTCCCTTTTTGAATAATTTTGAGAACAAATTATGCATCGATTGTTTTGATGAAATATTAGGATTTGGGAGAGCTTTTTTCGGAGCTCCATCCACCATTGAAGTGGGTCTCGGAAGGACGGGCAAGGACGGAGTTTTACGAATTCTCTTAGGAGGCAAAGGAGGCCTTTCTTCTAAAACGTCTCTCTTCGCAGGTAAAGGTGGTGAGGGAGAAGCTGGCTTTTCGTCTTTTTTCTCGTCAGTGAATAATTTTAAGGGATTTTTCATTGCCATCTGCAAACTGGTATAAGTTTGATTATCATGAACATCCATATTATCATTCCCATTGACGGCTCGCTCTTTTACTAACTTTGCCTGCGTATCAGCATAAATTTCCGCTACCTCTGTTAGAAGTTCATTCAAATTTTCACTATTTTCAGTTACGGGCAAAGTATCGTTTTCGTGTACACTGGCAGGAGGACTGGCAGCTTCCACAGTTTTTTCAACAGTGACATCAACAGAGTTATCAGCATCATTTTTTGTCTCATCAGACAATGGACAATCAAGTTCAGTTTTCAAAGCCTTAATATTATCATTTTCTAGTGTTTTCTCTTGCTTCGTAGCTCTACCATTGCGCACTTCATTCAAAGCTCTAAGAGCTGAAATTTTGCAATTAGTATCTCTCAGATCACCATGAGAGAAACTGTTAAACGGTGCCCTGGACAAATTGCTGGAGGCAAGTAACGAAAACAGATCTGACTTTTTCCGAAGAGACTTACGTAAGATGTATGAACTACCTGAACCTAAAGGCGTCAATTCAAAATTCACAGGGGCGCTCGTGGTTCCATCGGATGGCCTTCGGAGTTCAACGAGCACTCTAACCGGATTCTCGATATCCTGATCTACATAACGAGGCGTTCGAAAAACGATCGCCACTTGTCGATGAACTTGGTTGGAGTGAAAATCTCCAAAGCCCTCCCACTTTAGTTGGCCATCGACTTCTTCATAGAACCGCACTTGGATGTCGTCTTTTGTTACCTTTCCACATAGGAGTATCATCTCCAATCCTCCAGCCACGCTGGCAGAATAGTGACTTAATTTGTCGATTACTAATTCGTTTACGGCTTCTGAAATTTCAAAAAGATTTTAGAAATGATAAAATCATTTTGATTAAAAATGATGCAAAATATTTTTTAATTACTATACTTACTTTTGTCATAAATGACATCGGACACCACGGGTTCAATTGGGTTAGGCTTCTTGTCTTTTTTCACAAATACTTGGAAAGCCAAACGGACTGCGTTCAAGTCTATATTTGTTGCTCGATTAATGTGACTAAAACCAGCTGAAAAATACAGCAGTCATTAGATTATAACCTCAAAAATGTGTATTATTTTTATTATTTATTTTTATTTATTATTACCATCTTGAAATTTTTATTTTCATTTATAATCATTTATAAAACAGTAATTTGTAAAATATATTCAAAACAATTTTCATTTTCAAAAACAAAAAGCAATTTTTTCAACTTACTGTTGAATGGGTCAACATTCATCTCTTCTCTTTGTTTCAATGAATCAATGACTTCCTTCTTTTTGACACATTGAATGCCAAGATTGGTGAGAGGTACGACTTCACCTGCGTTCACGTGTGTATAGATCACCCCATTTCGGCAGTTGTCCCTCGCTGTTATTTTGTGCGGATGAGGTCGGTATGGGGCATCTTTTGTTACGCATGAGATAACAAGTGCCACCTTGCCCACATAGTTGTGTACAATTATGGATGGATATGTCTTGTTTTCTGACGTGCTATTTACTCCCGGTATGCTACCTGCCATGCGCCCTTCGCAAATGTACCTGAAGCGTAAGGCAGTGCTCGCTGGCTGTTCCACGATTTCGACATATGGAGCTGGCAGAACTGACGGAATCACTGGTAGGATTGATTGTTTTGTATCCTCGTTGATAACATCCACTGGAAATAATTACATTCATATGAATAAAATTTGTATTAAAAAATATATTATTGTTTAGTTTTTCGTCTAAAGAATAAAATTAAGTTGATTTGAATTTCAGTGAGGTAATTAATAATCATGGCGACCTTGGTATTTTTGCCTGTTTCCAGAAAAATTTTATTTATAAGTGTATCTTTGTTACAAAGTGACTCATCCTCTTCATTGGCCGCTTAATAGAAAGTTGAATGAACTGTCAGATCATTGTACGCTACTTTTTATGCGTTATTTTACTTTTACAATTAAAATAAAGTGAGGACTTTCAATACATTTAACAGTGAAATTGTTTATTATACTATTCGAGATACGAACAAAATTTTAACAAAATATGAAGTTCAATGAAAAATTAAAAAGTTTAAACGAATTGGAACGTTTGTTTTATCTTCCATAGCATTATCAATATTAATTATAAATTAGGAATAGTATTTTGTAAGTTACTTACAGACGTCGCTGATCTGAATGTCTGGAGCGTAATAATCCATACTTGTTGTCATCGTGGAGAATTTTTCATCGTGATTAAAACTCATTTTCAAATCTATAACAATGAATAATAATAACGTGTCATTAAAAGAGTTTTCACAAACAAATTTCTTTTGTTATTGAAAAAAAATTAAATTACAATCATCCAAAGTTAAAAATTTGGCCATTGTAACGTTTCACTTCACTTCATGTCTTGTAACAGTGCTAGATCCCGAAGGACTGATTTGCACTTGACTGTCGTCAAAATATATTTGGTTTGGAGCCTGAAGGGCTCGGCTAAAGAAAAGAGGGGATCATAGCCAGAACGAATTTTGAGGTATTTCAAATTATCTTATTTCCATCGTTTTTCACCAATTTACGTTTTTCGTTTAAGCAGGCTTAAGTCAAAGAGGTATCTTAACCATCCGTTGAAATATTTAAGCTGCTGCAAATGAGACCCATTGTGATAAAATTTTTTGAAACTTAAAACATTCTACCAAGAGACAAGATTCATTTCGTTATTTTTTACAACTGCTCTGAAGTTTTTAAATTCGAATAAAAGAAACTAACAGATTTTATACGAATGTTTATACTTTCTGTACAAAAACATTTACTACTAATTAACTGTGATAATGAAATCTACTGAGGTTTCTAACTTGAACTACGATAATGTCTCTTAAAACTAATTTAATAATTTATCATAAATACAAAATCATCGGGTCGGTGAAATTTGTGCCTTTTTAGTTTGAATCTTTGATAACCTCTAAGATAAGACAAATCCTAAAAGATTTTTGCGGTCAAAAGAAAAATAACAAATAACCATTAGTTACATAATTTCAATTTGAAAAGATTGAGTGTGTTTTGAGATTCTGACAATCTACCTAAATAAATGTTCGTAAGGTCGTTTACCTTCAGAGTGACGAATTAACCAAGTATAATTATTATGTTTTTCGCATCAAATTGTGTAGATTTATTTTAACTCAACCAATGATTTTTAAGAATTTCTTTTCGAAAGAATTAGTATTCGATATTTATGTAAAAAAATCAATTAAATTAAATTTTTTATTTGATTTTGATAAACAAATTGCAAATGAAACAAATGTCAGACGCATCAAAATCTATTAAACTCAAAACATTTTCTATTAGAAAAAATCATTTATTATGCAGTGGTCATAAATGAAACAAACAACTTAATATATGACATCTCATCATTTCCAATTAGTTATCCGTAAATATTTGCCTTTTTAAAAGTTTTGTGGTCTTAGGGTGCATTTGGGTTGAAGAGATTAACTGCTTCCAAGAAATTGGCATAAGTCAAGTGCGCATCTATTGTCTCCGGAAAGAAAATTGTTATTATATACGTGAAAGTGCCAACACTGCTTTACTTTCCATTGTACTTGATGATTTAAGTACCTAGGTCTGTAACTTATTGTCAACGATGAAACAAACGAATTTGTTTGATGATATATATAACATTATGGGTCTAAATTTATGATACGGGTCAATTGAGGTTTCGAGCAACGTTAAGAAAACAAAATAAAAATATACGTATTCATAATTCAATAAACATCATTCGTGAAACAATGGATGTATTTAGAAATTAATTGAAATGAATAAATATATTTTTAATGAATTATTTAATATGTAGTTTAATATGTAATATATTTAATATGTATTAAAATGTATTTAATATGCCCAATTACATCAACTTTTTTGAGACTTGTCTTATCTACAAGAGTTGAAATTTGTATCTGAAAGGTCATTTTCTGTATACAAGAAAGTTGTAGTCATCATATTATCTCACGCAATGTGAAATTAAATTGAAAAAAAGTTTGAATTGTTAGCTTTCATTTGTTACATATGGTGATTCAGAGTCGAATCTATTTCAAGATTTCGATACAAACAAAAAAATAGTCGTGATAAAAAAAAGGACAGAAATCAATGATCAATGTAAAATTAAAATCGACAGAAAATCCTAAGAAAAAGAATAAGCCGGATAGCATCTCATAAAACTCGGTCAAACTTGATTCCTGCCTCTAAAATCGTGTCGTTTCACATAATTTGAGGCATAGCCGGATCTGAAGACCATCGTAACAAGGTCGTTTGATTTCAACACTCGAGCTGAACAGAGGTGAAGAAAGGGACAGCGTACCCCATAGCTATCTTTGTCCCGGACAAGTGCACGCTGAACTCGCGTTCCTTTTCTATATCCATGTGTTCAAGAAAAAATGACACACATTCTTGCATAACTTAATCATTCTTCATTAAATAAATGACATTCATATTTACATTGATATTTTTACATTTAAATATACCATTTTTCGACGAATCAGTTTTACAATAGTTGAGTTAAAATTGCACTCGTTTAATCGCTCTCTTCTACTCGTAATTATAGTTTCAAATACACTGAATGGAATAATCAATCAAGCAATTACGATACAAAATTTGTGAACTAATTAATTTGAAAATAATTAGCCATCGAACACACTCGTTTATTTCAAAAAAGAATTCGCATTTAAAATGTTATGTTTGAAAGTTTATTGAATTGTTGAACAAGTAATAATATTTTTAGAACAAAAAAAAGTCTTAATTAATCCTATCATCGAAATTAAATTCGTCGAATGTATTTTTTAATCGCGCCAATGTGTGTAACACTTATATCACTCCATCTGATACGAACCACGTGATAAGCTAGTAAGTTTGTTAGTTTCGTTTTCCGTACTGTACAACATCGGTTACGTACAATTTACAAACAACGTCGAATCATCGAATTTAAGAACTCATCACGACAAATGAATTATCTCCCTTTTTAATCTCTAACAGTGATAAACAAACAACAAATATTTGTGTGCCTGTTAAAAATGTATCATAGTTATGTCTCGGTCACATCGTTTCGAACATATTATTACCGTTCAAAATAGCGCGAACTTTGAATCGCTGAATGAAAACTTTTTTTGGTCGCTCTCTCTTAATCTCTGCCTCTCTTAGAATTTGTGTTATGAAACGAAGGCGGATTTGATAAAAGTGCGAGTTCAAAGATGTTGCGAGAAGAGCGTTGTAAGAGATAGCATCAATTATTTTTGTCGAGGCAGATAGTTTGTGCGAGAATAAGGTGCTATAATTAAACGCCACTTGGTGCACCACGAATACTTGCCTCTGATGGACCAACGCTGTTCGAGAATTCATGTCGACAAACTTGGTCCGGTCACCGGGCAAAAATTATTTCGAACAATTTCGAAGTCAAAACAATTGAACAATTACACAATTAATTCCCACGGCAAGCTGAGTAGATGTAATTATAAGAGCGCGATGAAAAGGTGCGGGGAAAACCGCGGTTCAAGCGATCAAACAGGTTTTTGGAGTTGATGCGAATTGGTATCCAGAAGGTTGATTTACATGTCAGCGCCGCAATCAGACGGACTTTTGCGATTTCGTCGCAACACTTTGCGGCGAGCTCGGTACACTGCTCGTGCGGTCTTTCAAATAAAGAACAATATCAGAAATCATGCGCAGAACAATGTACACGACAATATTGCGCACGTACACTCGGCCGCGACGACCACGGTATATTATTTTCGGAGCACGAGAATTCTCTTTCCCGGCATCCGTATGGGACGGCCACGACGACTCCGTCAACACTGACGCGCGACAGATTTCGACCAGTGATTCACGTAATCACTCCTGTATTATTGTCCCCATCGATCCGCGCTACCGATTTTCGATCATGCCTCTCTCTTTTCAGTCGAGCATGCTCAGTGAATCAATCTTATCTGCAGAAGGCAACTTACCGGCTTTATTACCAATAGATCTTTATGATTTAGAATTTCAATTTTATGTTAAACAAAATTTTTGTTTGACTTTTTTCCTTCATTTTTTCCTACTATTTTATTCAAATTCACCCACGCAAAAAATATTCGTATTCATTTTCACCTGTATATGCGTACATATATATATATGAGTATTTTTTTGAAATTTAAAAAATTGAATATTTTTTTACTTACTATCTAAATATGAATAAGTGAAAAGTCTTCCACTTACAACAAAAAGTGAAATAGTCTGTTATAAAATTCACTTAAAATAAGTTAAATTTTTCACTTTTTATAGTAAGTGGAAGACTCTGGACTCATTGTACGTGAATATTCACTTATTGTAAGTGAATTTTCACTTATTCGAATTTAGAGGGTAAAATTTTGATTTCATAAATTAACTAATAATTTACTTAACATTAGATTTTAGATTATCACTTTTAATTTAAAAAGACAATAAAATATTGTTCGTTGAGTATATATTGTTATTAAGATTTATTTATTGTTTTTGAATTTAATAACGAAAGGAAGCAAAAAACAAGGAACGATCGCTTTGACAGATACAGAGAATAAAAGGTCGAAGAAGTTTAGACAAGCTCGACATGGCAGATAAGAGTATTGTGTTAAAAAATAGCTCCGAGGATTCAAAATCCAGGCGATCAACATCTACGTCAAGAAAATGCGCTACGTCGGTGTTAACGTCATCCATCAAACGTGAAGGTAGTTTTCATTCCCGATGTCTAACGTCAAAATCACCGAGCAAAGATATTTTCAAAGTACCGACTCCTAAATTCGTCCGACCGCCAAGAAAATGCCCTGACACTTCAAATTTACTATCACCGAATAGAAAAAGCGTCTCTTTGACGGACCTTTCACCGAGTTCGAAACGAGACAGACAGCATACGAATCAGTAATTTTTGCTTCATTCAATTTCAGTTTACGTTCTAAATTTATATTTTTCAATATCATTTTTAATTAAAATGTTATTTACTTTATTTTAGATAAAAAAATTGTTTATTTTATAAAAATTTTCTGGATTATATCAATTTTTTTTTATAATCTTGATGATACATTTAATCGGTGTTGTTTATTTGTTTAATAGGCCGACAGATGGTTCTTCATTATATGAAAATTCTCAAAAAAATTCCGTCGAAAATATGAGTAAGAAATTTGATTGCGTCAATGTGAGTTGTGATAATGATACAAAAACGGAAGACCGGAAATTATGTGACGCTGGGCGGATAGTTTGTAACATGTTGACGATAAATGCATGGAGGCGCAAAAAAGAAGAAACAGTCCGGCTGAATCAAATAATCGATTGCTTGAACCAACAAGTGAATCACTTGCAAATTCAAATCGTCGTCTTGCGACGACTCCTTGACACAGAAAACAGTCGCGTTGGTAAACTTACAACCGAGGTACAACAAATAAAAATTCAAGCTGACGAACGCAATCAAGAGTGCGAAAATTTAAAGAAGGTGCGAATGAGCTAAAACAATCAATCACCATTAATATTTGTTTTTTTTTCTATTATATTAATTTTTATTGAAACGAAAAATAAACATTATTGATGTTGTTTTTAGGAAAAAGAAAAAATTGATAAAGAGTTGGAAAAAACAAAAGAGATGTACGATAATCGTCTGGTATCGGAAAAAAATGTTCGAAATGATCTAGATACGGTTCGCCATCAGCTTGAAGCTTTGGAAGCTCAGATATCACGAGACCGAGAGAAACTGTTGAAATTGAGAGAGGATAAAAGAATTTTGCTCGAAAAGGTCTGCATTTTTGATTACATTAAAAGTAATTTTACATTTATTTTCTTTGGTTGATTGTTTACAACAATTTTAACTGAACAAATTATTTTACAACTTGATAATTATTGATTTCCGCAAGCACCGAGCAAAATTGAGGGTGAAATGATTCACCTTTTGTTCAGGTACGAAATGGGGGCTGATGAGTCACGCGTCTCTAGGCAGTGACTCAATCTCGTGTGTAAAACTTCTTCCTTAGAATGCAGATCGATATACTTATTGCATCAAGCTAAATTATCAATTTCTCTGTTATCTTTGTACAACTAAGAAGATGTACCTAAAGATGATTATTATTCTTATAAAAAAATGCACAAGTTTTCAAACTATAGACCGCTCGTGACAGATGTATGTGTCCTATATTTATTCAATTAATCGTCTTAAAATTTTCAGATGAAATTGAAAGTTTAACGACTTTTAGTATGAATTAAGAACTAAAAATTTAGTCAAAGAAATTACATCCATGTTTCTTAACTTATAAACGTTCTTCATAGATATCAATCAGTGAAAAATTGGCCACGGAAAATCGAGAAAAAGCCGACGAGAATCGAAATACCATTGATGAACTACAATTAAAACTAGCAGCTCAATTTTCTTTGATGACACTAGTTGAACAAGAAAAAAAAGAATTGAAACAGTACGATGTTAATTATTTTTCATTTTCTGTCAATTTTTTTTTCTGTCATTAAACCGCTATTTACTCAGTTGTTCTCTAATATCGCTTTTCATTAAAAAATGTGTAGGAAATATGAAACATTATTAGAAGAACAGTGTCGTCTAAAAGGTGTAATAGACTGTCTTACACAGGAGGAAAAAGTTAACAAAATGGAGAAACACAATCTTGAGAATAAAGTGATTGACCTGGATCGCGCTCTTCGACGTGTCGAGGCTGAATATGACCTTGCACTGTAAGATTCTCTTGGCTGTTGAAATTTAAACATCATTACGATTATAAGATAATTATTCTACTTCCCTTATACCTACCCTTTTTTTGCAGCTCAAAAGTAAACGATTTACAAAGTTGCATCGCTGAACAGTCTGACTACAATAACTGGGGCGGCCGTATTTTACAACTGGCTGGAAATATTGTGCGCACTCCTCAAACAATTTATAGGTCTTTGTCTTTTTCGTAGATTTTTTTTTATGTTAACTTTTTTACTGGTGTCAATTATTGTTACAAATATATACGATAGCTAAACTGGATGATAATATCCATCAAAGTGTATTCTGAAATCTAAATAAAAATCATGATACACCTAAACTCAATTCGGTAAAAAGTTATTTATTACAGTTATTTTCAATAAAAAAAAAAAATAAATAAAAAACAAAAATAATCGCCCAACGTGGGGCTCGAACCCACGACCCTGAGATTAAGAGTCTCATGCTCTACCGACTGAGCTAGCCGGGCAACTTGAGAAGGGGCATTTAAACGTGGAGAGCGGCCCTGTTGCAGGTATAAACGTCGAGAAACATATTTGTCTTAAAAAAGTCTAAAACTTTTCAACATAAGCGGGAAAATACAAGGTCAAAACGTATGGTGAAGTTCTCAGGAGTATCGAAAAACACTTGTCTCGAAATTTCTGAATACTTATTTTATTTCAAAAAATAAATAAATAAATAAAATAAAAAAAAACAAGAAAACATAAGACACTTGAACTCAAAACTCTGAGATTGAACATCTCATGCTCAACTGATTAAGTTTTTTTTCGCAACTTTATTTAGTCCTTTCGTTCATAGTTTTTTCACATTTACAAACCTATTACAAGGAAAAAAAAAAAAAATTCATAGGCTTATTTCATGGGTGACCCTGGAATAGTCACATGGCGGAGTGCACCGTTTAACTTTACGGAATCGCACGGAGTGCGATTTTTGCCTTTCAGAAGTTTTAATTGATATTTAGACATTTTGCCTATAGGAGGGGACATTTTCTTAGACATTTTATTATATAAATAGTCAGTGAAACTGAATGTTTGAAATTAAGACTTTTAAAAAAGTATAAGAAATATTTAAAATCAAAATCGTAAGTTTGGAAAAAGATCTCTTTCCCAAATTGAAAATGTATAGATTAAGAGTGCAAAAAATTAAATGTCAAATGACAACATTTCTAGTAGTCGTCCAACTGTTTGAAAAAAAATTAAATTATCTTCCAATCCTTTGAGTTTCCAATCCATCCCCTCTCCTAAGGAACCAAAAGAGAGGAACCTATGAAATCTTGAATATAGACAATCAAAACTTTATTAAAAGTCTTTCAATCAAGTATAAGAAACGTTTGAATTATAATTCGTAAATTGGGATCAAGTCTATATCTACACTTCTGAGAATGCGAAGAGAGAAGTGAAATTTCAAATTATATAACGTTTGAGATTTTGTGAGCGAATTATAAAATTCAGACTTTTTCAGTCTAACTGTTTGAAGCAGAATTTTTTTAATTCTCTTTTAATTCTTTACTCTTTGTAATATACATTATGCATTTTTGCATTAGAAAATTAAACAAAGGGGGGATGAGAGGACCTTTATGGAGGAAAAAGAGAGAAACTCCATATGAGATTTTATGAAATTTTGTGAACTAACACGTCTCACGCAACATTCGCACAATTTTATATTGTTCTCATGATATTTATTTTAAATAAAAAGAAAACAATTTTTTTTTCAAAAATTAAAATCAAGTGATTTTAAAGTGGCTGGAAATTTGTGGAAAAAATATTTTTTGCTTCAACAGAAGGACGTTTCATCGTCAAAAAGCGTAAAACAAACCGTCCAATTAATTCAATTAAAAAAAGTTACGTTTTGTGAACAGGGAGTTGACGGTCGAAGCGTGCAGGGGGCGAAGCCCATTAATAGTAATAAAAAAAAAAGACATCTTTTTGATCACTCTTATAGCACGAATATTGTGTTTTAACAAAAAATTACGAAATGAGATCAATAGAAAGTACTAATCTATCAATAGATCAATACTTTTTATGATAGCTCCAAAACCACAATTTGCGTAATGTAACGGAACATATGGAGCAATAGAATGCGGATTTTTTCATGTAGCTGATGTATGTTCGTTGATTCGTTTTCTTGTACTTCACACAAACTCGAGGATAACGCAGTTTCACCATCAGGCAGTGATTCATTAGATTTAAAAATTTTGAAACAAAATTGTATAGGGTGAATGCACCAGTGAATGGAAAGTTAAGATTTCCATTCACCAGTAAATGTCCACTCATTTAAAATGCATTGTTTTTATTTGTCACTCCAATGCAACGGCCAATCACTGGTGCACTCACCCTACAATGTTTTTGTAATTTTTTTTTTATTATATGAATAAAATTATTTTTTAACGATCAAAATTACAAACGTTTATCACACACTGAGAGAAGAAAAGAGTAAGATAAACTATGTTAAAAATATTTTTTAACATTCAGGATAGTTAGCAATAGCCAACTTTCCCTGCAATCTCGACGTGAAAAATATTTTTCTCTACTTAAGGACAACGAGTTTTCCCTACGTACAGAAAAATACTATTCTAAATTCTACACGGAAAAAAAATTATATCATTACTTATTTATTTCTTGAGGGATAAAAACAGGGAAATGGTGTAAAGTTATTATATTATATACTTTAACTTTTGACGCATTGAATTTCATGTTTCAATTACATAAATATATCTAAAAAATAAGAATCCATAATTAAAAAGTTGATGATACCCTGAAGTTGGACTTGCGGCCAATTCACGCGTCATCGGTTTATTTTTTGATTTTTGACAGGTCAGTTTGTTGACATTCGCAATTTGACGGGTCACGGGAATTAGTCATTTTCATTTCAGAATAAGAGTGCGACTGGTCGTATCTTTTTTTATAATAAAAAGTGTGATATCGAGATGCGTGTCGCATTATAGCTATAGGTTCGTTGGTTAAGGATATTGGGTTGTGCTATCGATAATGCACAGAATTTAATGAAATTTTTCAAAGAGATTTTATGAGATTGTAATGTATTATGTGATTTTTTTTTAGAATTTTCTATCCTTTACTTTTCGAGATAATTACGTTTATATTTTTCCATTTTCTTATGTGATCGCATAGGTTAGAGTAGCACCGCCAATTTAAACATGCGTTGATGTTATTCTAAAACAGTATCGACGAATGTATACCGGCGCGCGCGCAGCGAGCGCCAAAGTATTTTTATTCGTTTAGGAAAATTTTAGAAGCGCGCTCGACATTCTAGTATGGTAAAATATGTATTGACATGTGTACACATAACCTAAATATGTCAGAAACGACAATTATCGACCGCTACTATACAGCGTTACCGACCGTTGCGACTCCGAACTCTGTATTACGCCGCTATATGGTGCTCGTGTAGACGGTATGTGGCGAGTGACTCCTCGAGCCTGCCCCGATTGGCTGATTTCAAATGAGCGTGCGCTTGAACCACACCACCAGAAAGCACTAGACCACCGGTTCCCCACGGGTAGTGGCTTTTCTCTCTGGTGTTTTTGGAACGCTCGCTCTCTTCTTCCCCGCTCTCCGAGCTGTACGCGGTTAAAATTTTGTACCGAAATCAAAGAAAAACCAAATTTGTACTTTTTAGTTATTGTTGAGAATAAATATCAGAATTCTCAAAATATCGAAATATCAAAATATCGATTGACTGATTTGATACCCACGATTGGTGACCTCCGACGTGATAAAATAAAAAAAAACTTTTTTCGCCGATTCACGCGTACACTGCCATTTTATGTTTTGAGAATTTTTCGCCACTCGAAAGGCAAACGGTTGATGGTGGTTACCATCATAGACTGGTACCCGATCCCGCACCTGCACGATTTCTCGAGCCGACTCCACGGATGCACGATTTTTTCCACACTGGATTTGACCCGAGCATACCACCAAATACCAATGTCATATAGACATACCGAAAACTGCCGTCATCACCCCCTTTGGCCTTTTCGAGTTCATCGTGATGACCTTCGGCCTCCGAAACGCCGCCCAAACATTTCAACGCTACGCTGACACGGCCTTCCGAGGACCTGACTTCACCTACGTCTATATAGACGAATCCCTGGTTTTCTCTCGGAACCGAGAAGAGCACGACCAACACCTTCACGTTGTCTTTGACCGGCTCAGGGAATTCGGCCTCTCCATCACCGTAGCGAAGTGCGTGTTTGGACAACCCGAGGTCAAATTTCGCGTGACCTCCGAAGAATCGACACCACCTTCAGAGCGCGTCGAAGCCATCAGGCGCTTTTCTAAGCCAGCTACGATCGCTGAACTGCGTCGCTTCCTCGGAAAAATGAACTTCTACAGAAGTTTTCTTCCGCACGCCGCTGAAATCCATGCACCGCTCAACGCGTGCATCTCAGGCATCAAAAAAAACGACAAGCAACCAGTTCCATGGGACGCCGCGAAGAAAGAGGCCTTTGAGAAATGCAAAGAGTTTCTGGCTAACGCCACGCTCCTTGATTACCCCCTGGAGATCGCTACACTTGCCCTGCAATGCAACGCGTCCGACAACGCCATGGGCGCCGTGCTGCAACAAGTCGACCGCGGCATCTGGAGACCGCTCGGATTTTTTCCCATAAAATTCAGCAATACCCAGCGCCGTTACAGCACGTATGACAGGGAGCTGCAGGCAATTTACAGCGCTGTGAAATATTTCAGAAGCGAGATCGAGGGACAAAAGCTATGATCGAGACGGACCATAAGCCAATCTCCTTCCTTTCATTTTCGTTCCAGCAAAACCCTGAAAAGTAATCGCCGAGACAACTTCGCGAGCTTGACCTTATCGGTCAATTTACGACCGACATCGTCCACGTGGCCGGCAAGGACAACGTTGTCAATGACGCACTCTCGCGACTCAACAGCATCTCCATGCCTGTCATCATCACAACGGTGGAGGTCGCGCGCGGGCAACGAGAGGACGAAGAGCTCACTCGGATTCTCGCCGACGAATCATCTTCGCTCTGGCTCCTTCCGCTGCGAGTTGACGGGACCGACGATACCATCTTCTGTGACATTTCGGCTTCCGAGATTCGTTTCTACATCCTACGAGTCACGAAACAGATAATTCAGAAAAAAATTGTCTGGTCTTCCATGGATAAAGATGTCCTGGAATGGGCCCGCACCTGCTTGCCATGCCAGAGGAGCAAGGTCACCAGACACAACAAGTTATCGCACGAGAAGTTCGATGTGCCGAACACCAGGTTCAACCACATCCATATTGACATCGTGGGACCGATGCCCCCGTCTTGCAGATACTGCTACTTGCTCACCATGATCGACCAATTCATCCGCTGGCCCGAAGCTGCACCCCTCCAAAACATCACGGCCTAGGACTACTAGGACTTAATTATAGAACAATATGTTACAGTTTTTTGGCGATATAAAAAGAGCTTGTAGCTCATAGGTTGATTAATAAATAACATTATAATAATGTGTGATATACTCTATATAATCTCATTTCCGTAGAATTATTCATCTAATATCACGTTTGCGCTGTAGTCGCAATTTAACGCTATCAATAGATACATCGTAGAATAAAAATCAAACTAACTATAAAATAAAGAAAAAAAAAAAAAAACGTAATGAATGAACAGAGCAAGAGTTTGACATCGATAGTTCTACCCATGTGTCGTCGGGTTTGAGCCACCAGAACCACTCATGGTTGTGCGCATAACTGTCGAAGACGTCGACAGCCGGTAGGCTCATCGAATATCTCATGTTGCGAGCAACATAGTCATCCGGGTTCACGATAATTTTCGTATTATATATGTGGCGCTTTTTATGATAAAAATGAGAAACTTCATTTTGATTGATGATCAGTCCAAGGTTATCCAGCAACCGAAAAGACTCGACAGGTGCGTAGCCTAGTTGGAGGGCTTTTAACCATCAGTATTCGACACTTATAAAATACGGTCCCTTGATCGTTGTGGTCATTTCTCGAAGCCTTGGCTATGTAGTTGCGGATGCATTTGACTATGAAGCTGTCAAAGCGGGAAATATCCGCAGCGTCATACAGAATCTTATTGGAATAATATTTCAAAAAGTTGGACTCGGGAGTTTTCCTGACTGCAGTACAGGCTCTCAGGCAACGACGCGAACACCCGAACTTTTTCTATAACTTGTGGACTGACGTTATACCAAATTGAAGCAGCATATGAGATCATGCGGCCTTTTTCAAGTTGGATAGAGACGTGTTTATGGAACTTTAGCAAGTGATCCAAATAAACGCCTAAGTAGCAAACCTGCTGTATATGAGCGTTGTAGGTGTCGCTGCTTAAGTCAGCCTTTATTTTAAAATTATCCCACTTCCCAACGTATTGTTGTGCTTCATTCGTAGTTAGTCTGAAGAGTATAATTTCGGTCTTCGAATCATTAACTTCGAGTTTCCACGTCGAGTACAACGCCTTAATTTGATGGAATTCATTATCGAGTGTGTTTCTGGTTTTGCCAAGATGGTCGGGAAACTTTTTTTGGAGGAGCTCGAAAATCAAACCTTCCAACCAGACAGAATCGAAAGCCTTTTGGAGTGTTTGTACATGAATCCGAACTGATTTTTTGTGATGATTTTTTATTCGTGTGTATCTCAAAAACCTTACTTATGTTGGGAAGTAAACTGATAGGCCTATAACTGGAAGTTTAATGTGGATCTTTCATTTTATTTGGAATACAAATTATTTAGACCAACTTTCATTCAACCGGATAGTGTAGATTATTGAGAATACTATCGAACAAAGTTGAACATCCTCTGACAATACAATCGGGCAATCTTCTCAGGATAAAATTCGGTATTTTATCGTAACTGGACGATATTTTATTATTAAGATTTTCAAGTAATTCTTCAAGAGAAGCGGTGTTGGTTCAGTGGTTAGTGTGCTAGCCTCGGAAGCAATATCGTTCTAGGGGGTCGCTGGTTCGATTCCCGGCGGGGACGCTCGGATTTTGATCCGGGTTTTTCCGGCGGGAATTGTTCTGGTTTCACCCTGACTGCTCTGGGGTGGGGTTTTTTCCCGAAAAATACCGGGTTATTTTCCTCACCTCACAAAGATCCACCAGGGGTCTCTAGGCAAATGCGGAGCAGAGCAGGGATAGGAGAGGGGATGACTGACTCGATACTTCGTCGGAGTAGGGAATGCCGGCCTTACCGGCTAGAGCAGGTACCTCGTGGAAGCCGGTAGGAAGTGGGTACCCCGTGGACTTGGCAAATCCTCGGAGATGGCCCTCTTCGGGGATGCTGGGAGCATGAGGAATAGTATAGAAATTGGGCAATAAGCTCCCACACAGAGGTGGTAGGGGTACTCTGCTTCTAAGCCAGCTAGACTGAAGCGTAAGTTGAAAAAAAAAACAAAAAAAAGTAAATTCTACAACTCTCAGTGGACTACAAAGAATCAAATCATCTTTCTCATTAGAGGGTTTGTAAGCCGGAATATCTACCGTGAAATTGACGAAAGATCTACCGTTCTCCAGAAAGGAGAAAAACTTTTTTGTAAGACAAACAAGAATTGCGAATGATATCAATTGATTATTTTTGACGATATAGAAATAATATCAACAAGGTTACTTAATGATCAAGTGTTTTATTATAATATAATACAACTGACTTTTAGAGTTATTGAAATTCAACATTGCACATTTCTTTTATAGCTTTATTATTCAAAATTATTCATTATTTTAATTAATATAATATTAATGTAATAAAAATGTAATAATGTAATAAAATTGAAATTCCAATGATGTTTTCAATGCAAAAACGGTATTACATAAATTTTAGTGTGATTTTCATTTTGCATAGTTAATCGAATTAACTTTTCCGCAACATCGTCGATTGATATTTCGAATTCATCAGATACTTCATCTTTCAATTTATACATATAAAATCTAGCTGAATTACACGGAAATATGAAAATTGAACCTTTTTTGAGTACATTACAACCAGTCAACCTGATTTCGTTTTCATGTACAACCATGTTTTTCATTTCGAAAACAGTTATGTTTTTGAGTAAAATACAATTGTATGGTCTGGATATCGTTAAAGTTGTTCCATGAAAATGTAATTCTTTTACATGGCTAATTTTATATTCATCTACTTTTTTTTCAATGAATGCACGTTCCTCAGGTTTAGGCTTATCATGTCCATCAGACCGAAGGAGCTCCATGTACATATTCCGTGATAATTTCTTTCAACTGAACTTTCTCTTTCTGCCACTTCGTCTAATTTATCTTCAACGATCCAAAAATTAGAGTGTTATATCCCGCCATAATTTCCTTATTATTCTTCATAATTCTTTCTTTATATTTTATTTGGATAACTGAACGACGGTTGTTATCACTTTTGTCATAAATAAAAACCGTTATAAAAACCTATTTCCTATTGCCCAATTTCCGTTTCAACCGATATGCAAATTCTAGGAAATATTGTCCTGATAAGTTTTGCACGTGTGACGGAAAATCGCATTCTCTTTGCCCACGCGAATCTTACAGTATAAATAAGAGTGCATCCCATGCACCCGCGCTTATTGTCATTTTGTCATTTGTCACACTCATTTATCATTCGACATTTCGTCAAGTCAGTTGTCAAACATGTGTTAAGTTCGGATTGTCCGTAGTTGTCCACTTGGGCGTTCCCAACCACGGAAATAGCCAAAGATTATATTTCACATTAAAATGTATACCAAAAATGTAGTCAGTCTTGTGCTGACGTTCGGTCCTTTAACGCATCAGTTTAATAAAGTTGTCAAGTGTTGTAACGTGTTTTTCTATGAGTTCTCATCCCACATCCCCGGTCATCACAAGGGTCTTTTTGAATTTACAAAGATTGAATATTTCTAAGCAAATTCTTATCCTGTTGGGAAAATCAAAAACAATTTGGTGGAAAATCGCTGTAGTATTTTTGAACGTCAAAACTAGGTGGAAGCAGACTCGCATAAGTGCCTGAGTGCCTGATTTTCGCGATTTTTTGAGGAACGATTTGAGACGGATTCTTTGGTTTCAATGAAATCTTTTTTCTTGATATTGAGCCAGATATTCTGGATTGTCAATTGATTGCAAACTGAATATATAATTTATATAAAATGACACTGAAACGTTTAATGCTTTTTCAATTTCAATTCTGAGTAATGGTCCGCTTACAGTATGCGACACCATCTGTGAATGATGAACGAATATAAAATTAGAAACAACAAGAACGGATGAAAAACAGCACAGCAGTAATAAAAATAACGATAATGATAAAAAAGTTTAAGCAAAAAATATATATATACTGCTATTTCTGTGGCTGAGAAGACAAACCAGTAAATACTATAAAATATACACTACATACTAAACAAAGATTTAGATTCAAATAAATTGAATCAAAACATATCGATTATATGGAATAGAATTTTCGTAAAATCGCCACGAGTTTATACAAATACTACGTATCAAAAGGATAATCACGAGTCATTCACTCAACTTCACTCTTTCATTCACATTAGTATAATAAATTAGCTTGACAAATTGTTTCTATGAGATTTGAAAAATTTTAATTAAAAAATTTTGTTATTGTTATTGTTATTGATTCAATATTTGACGAAACAATTTGTCGAGCTTGAAGTATCATTTTTCAGTGTTTCTTGGAAGTCAATTAACTGATTGTTCCTCACAGCCACAAATTTGTCAACAATTTTTTTGAATGAGCAAACGTAGAGTGCGAAAAAAAGAAATGAGAAATGAGTATTTTTCATTTACTTTTGTAACAAAATTTCTTTTTATTCACAAAAAAGCTAAAATTGATTTTAATATAAATTTCAGTAGAAAAAAATTCAACCATTCATACTCCATCCATCACACACATACATTACACAAAATACATAAATGGATTGACAGAAACTTATCGAACACGCGGTTTGTCAGACGTGGCGAGCTGGTCATCCCCAGTGGATCGATCGATGTGCCTTCCAGGAGTCGTCAGGAGGTCACGGGATCATCAGGCCTCGCATCCGAGGTAGCTGGAACTTGGATCACCTTGGATGTTGAGGTCGGCTGCTCGTCCCTCTGGCGTCTCTGCAGGTGCTGGTGACCGTAATCACCAGGTTGCCTATCAGGGTTTGCTCAGATGCCCGATAGACATCCACTGATGGATCTCGAAAGAGACCGTTATTTATCGAATCGGACTATTTATGGACGAGGGGACTGTTATGAGAGGAGACGTGGAAGTAATTCGCAAGTTATTGAATTCAAATACGCCATTTTGGGCGCGCTTTTGATCTCATTCGTCGTTCGTTACACTTTTCACGACGTAGTATGTGCTTTCTCTTCCATTTTATCGGCACAAGTATAGTGAACTTAGTATCAAACCGCCGAAAGTCGAAATGAATCAAATTTTCTTAGTCGATAAAGAAGGTAACGACTGACCGACGAAGCGCGCACAATTTAAACATTGAAATATAAATAAAAATCATTTGTATCAATTTTGTTCTTGTTAACTTATCTTAATTCATAGTCACTTGACATCATTTCACTACAGTATACTCTTTGTGACTCTTTTTAACTCTTTGTAACTCTTTGCTACTCTTTGCAACTCTTTTATCACTCACCGGCACTCTTTGTTACTCTTCGGTACTTTTTGCTACTCTCCGATACTCTCAGTCACTCACCGGCATTCTTGTTTTTTTTTCTTTCTAACATGTGATATTTGGGAGGCGAAGTATCTAAATACTCTTACCTTGGGCAGACTATTCATTTTCCAGTTCTAGAACATCATCAAATGGAAAAAAGAACTTTAGACGTAGTACGACTTCTGAGTCGTATGAACTTCTATATAACAAGTATAAATAAATAAATGAAGTAAAAACACGCCTCAGCTTACTCAGTTGAGAAATTCGCTGAAATCTTAGAAGCATTTGAAGTAAACATCGATAATGTTGAAGTAGTTGTCAGCAATGGTGCAGCCAATATGAAAAAAGTAGTGCTAGATGTTTTTGGCGCGAACAAAAGGTTGATTTGTTTTGCTCACCAATTGGCTTTGGTATTAGCAGATGCACGAGTTCAAGTCAGAGAAGTGGAACCCATAATTATGAAAGTAAATATTAAATTGTAATTTTACAAACTTTTATCCCTCAAGCTTCTTCGTACCATGTATGATACTTATTTTATCAAACAAACTTGCTTCTAGAAATAATAGTATGTAGGTATTTTGTATGACTATATTCATTGACAATTACAGGTCCGCGAACTCGTGTTACTATTGAAGCAATCCACAACTATGCTTATTAGAGAATTTTTGAAACTGCAGGCGCTAATGGGAGAGTCGGAGGCTACCTGCTTGAAGTTAATAATGAACTGTTCTACTCGTTGGAATTCAACATTTTACATGTTGAACCGATTTATGGACATGGAAAATGTTGTATCCATGGTACTGACTCAAAACGGAAGAAGAGATAAGTTGTTATCAACTGATAAAATTGAAATATTGAAAGACGTGATATCTTTTTAAAGTATTGTTGAATTGCCAGCAAAGAAGTCGGTGGTAAATATCCGACATGCAGCATAGTCATTCTACTTATCAATAGTATGGAGCAGAATATTAATGAGGTGAAAACAAAAACAAAATTCGGTGATAATCTCAAAATGAAATTTCAAAAATGAAACGTTAAAATCAGTCACATCTAGATTCAGTGGAATTGAGTCGAATTATTTGCTGACAATTTCAACAATACATGATCCGAGATTTGAAAAAAATTGTTTGAAGATCCATTGCATATACTTGCAGTATTGCAAAAAATTGAAAAAATCTGTACAAATTATAAAAATAACAGCACATTGATTGCGAATGCGGACAAAGTGGTTCTACAGTCATCAAGTTTTTGGAGAGATGATCTGAGTCCCCAAAATCATGATTTAAATGTTATTAATTTAGATACCGAGTTAAATCATTATTTAACCCTCTTCCAGTGCAAAGTCTCGAGCAAAATCTCGATTCATCTATATGTGAGGTGATCTGTGTATCAGTGCGCGCTTGACCAATCACCGTGCTGCTTCATCACTCCTCTCTGTCTTGACAGAGTGAGAAATTGTGCCTCGCGCTTGCAGGGCCGTAGAGGAAGTCGACCACGCATACTACCATGCGACCATATAGATGTGACAGCCACGCGCGGTCTATCACCGGGAGAGAATCAAAGCAACAAACAATAAATTGTTCTGCAAACGCGATGGAATTTTGGATATCACAGAGCCACTCATATCCATCATTACATAAAGTAGGTTTAAAATATGTTTCTTCGATTAGTACATCTGTTCCATGCGAGCGTTTATTTTCTAAGGCTGCAATTGTTGAAGCAGACTTGAGAAATCGTTTATCATGCAAACATTTATTATTGTTAATAAACTTTCGACCATTTCAAGAGTGGGGTTTTGAATAACTCGAGTCTTCAACTGTTTTTACTGTAGAAAATTTTGACTGTTTAATTATTTGTTTATATAAGAATTTTGGACTATTTAATTATCTAATTATTGAATATATAAAAATTGTTTATTTTTCAATTTTCTTAAATATTTAACAATTCGGAAAAATGATTTTAAATTAGAGGCGTATATCTATGAAAAGCTGTTTAAATAATGAATTTGTAAGAATTAAATATTATTAATTGTTTTCTTTTTAAGAGGTCATTTTTTTAATTAGAACATTTAATTAATAATCGTCTTCGATTTTTTTTAAATTATTGATTCATTTCTCGATTATTATGTGTTTTATTCGATTGTTGATAATCGATTTTTTCCTTAATAATCGCCCATCCCTACCCGGAGACAATGTTCAGACAACAAAAAGTCGTGGAAAAATATGTATCTCATGCTTAGCATCAATTCGATAATTCTGTAGGTACAGTATGTCAAAGAACTCTAGCGTCGATTCGTATGCCTGGCACCCATGTATTATAGTGAAGAATGCAATTACTGGTCGAATGCAAACAAACTCTACTTCAACCCTTCTAAAACCAAAGTAATGATAATTGGATCTCACTAACAACACCGACTTATCAATTTTCCACTGGTACCAGAGATTCATATATCTGACTTTATTATACCCTTTGTAGGGAGTGCTAAAAATCTTAGAATTGTGTTCGACCCAAATTTGAGTTGGTCTTTGCAAATTCCTATGATGTTAAGAAAAACTGCCTTCGCCAGTTAAAACACAGCCAAGCCTATCTGTCAATGGAGTTACGAAAGCAACTTGTTGTCTCCTTGATTTTGCCAATCTTTGATTATTGCTGCTCGGTTTTGACAAACTTGACCGCTATTTTGGAGAGAAAAGTTCAGGTTAATATGAACTCGTGTGTCAGGTTCATCTATGGTCTGAGGCGCGACGTGTCGGTGAACTTATTATGCGCGCCTGAGGAAAAACCCATGTCGGGTCCCTTGGGACAAAGAGCACTTTTTTTTTAAATTGACAATTACAATAATACAGTTGCAATATTTACTAATCGAAAAAAATTAATGTAAGAAAATACCCAGAGATGAATAAAGTTGATAATTTTTGTAATTTTATCGTAATTTGTCAACAAAAGAAAATGTTGGAGACAAACTGTCCCAAGCAAGCCTCTCCCCTACTACATAAAATTTATATAACATTTAATGTTATTTAAATCACATAAAATCGAGATAATATTAATTGGTCTGTGTTCAACTGCTTAAACAAGAAAACTAATTTAGCTGCTTTTTCATTTCCAAGTTGGTTTCTCAATTTGGATTGCACCAATCCGAAAGTGGAAAACATACGCTCGATGCTGGCGGAGGATACGTTGGCGCTCAAATGTTGACGAACAATTCTTTCTTCTTCCTTTGAAAAAATTTTTTTCATCCCCTGGAAACCATTCCACCATTCCATAGGTGTCAGTCGTTAGATTATATTTTCCTCGAATAGTGGACCAATAAACGGTGGAGACCGGATCGAAAATTGCAGTATTTTTGCAATCAGTTCGGTGCTTATGTCATCAAACGTTGATTTAAGAAAGTTATACTACTTTAAAAACGGGGGAGGTTACCGAGACAAATATACTTCATGGGATTGAATGAAAATTTGTCACCATATTAAACAAAAGTGTGAGAATCACGTGATTATGTTTTTTCCGTACATAAATCGATCTAGTATCGAGAAACTAAGATGAACATTTTATAATGTTGTGTTGGGACTTTCAGAAAACTTTGAATGAAAAGGCTTTTGAATGAATTCTACTCTTAATGTTTAGCAAACATTACTTTGACTCAGAAAACAATTTGCTAGGGCCGTTCTCGGTAACGGTTTATTAAGATGTTAATTTTGGTTCAGGATCGCCGTTTTTCTTAAAAAAAATATAATAAAATTAATCTGAAAACTACACAAAAACTCAAGACTACCGATTGTATTGCCCTCTAGCCCACTCGGTTGAAAATTGCTTTAACTAACAGATCTCGAACATTAACGTACAAACGGTATCAAAAACCCATTTAATAGGTCGGCCCTGTTCACTGCTCCCCATTCGGTCGGTAGTCCTTTACAAGCTCGTTTTCTACATGTTCGCAATTTTTTACATGGTTTCTAATTATCTTAATTATAAAATTTTCACATCTCGGGACGTTTGCGCTGTTATAAATTATATAGTTTCTATAGTATTTGATGAATCCTGACTTTGGTGTTCTGTATTCGCCCACGCATGCCCGGAAGCACATTCGTTCGAATTTTCTCAATTTCTCCATGATTAAAGGATCTATATTAAACCAAACCTGACGTGCGTAGGTAAACTTAGGTCTGACTAGGAGTAGGTAACAAATTATCTTGACTCTTTGGTTCAGGTTCCTCGACTAGAACAATTTTTGTCTAACGTAACACCTAAGTATTTTATATTCCACCGGTGCGGAATTTCTTCATTATTCTTCATTATTAGTAGCATCTTCTCTGATTTTAAAGTTTTTCCAGATGCTTGCGTCACAATTATGAGTTTTACTCTTTTTTTTTATTTTATCTTATTTTATTGTTTTTAAAAATTTTTTTATTTTATTTTAAAAAATTTTTTTTTATTCAATCTTACGCTTTAGCCTTCAGCTGGCCAGGAAGCGGGGCACCCCTACCACCTCTGTGTAGGGGCTTATTGCCCAATTTCTGCACCATTCCCCATGTTTTTCCCAGAATCCCCGAAGAGGGCCATCTCCGTGGATTGGTCAAGTCCACGGGGTACCCACTTCCTGCCGGTAAGGCAGTCCCTGCGTCGAGACGCATCGTATCAGCTTTCTATTTTTTCCGACTTTCCCAGAGGAGGCCCCTCACATGGTTGGCTTCCACGGGGTACCTGCTCTAGCCGGTAAGGCCGGCATTCCTTACTCCAACGGAGTATCGGGTCAGTCATCCCCTCTTCTATCCTTGTTCTGCTTCGCGTTTGCCCAAAGACCTCTAGTGGATCTTTGTGAGGTGGGGGAAACAACCCGGTATTTTTCGGGAAAAACCCAACCCAGAGCAGTCGGGGTTAAGCCAGAACAGTCCCCGCCGCGAATCGAACCAGCGACCCCCTAGAACGGCATTGTTTCCGAGGCTAGCACGCTAACCACTGAACCAACACCGCTCTCATGAGTTTTACTCATTGTCAGTCTAAAGAAAATGGTCTCGCACTTATCTATGTTTATTTTGCGTTTTCAAGTCTTGTCGTACTTTCTTACTTGACAGAACATCGTTTGCAATTTTTCTTCAACTTCCATTACTTTTGTACCGTAGACATATAAAAATTGGTCGTCAGCGAAGGTTAGCCTTCCCCTCCCAGGCTAGTTGAAGCCGAACATCGTAGGCAACTCGCACGTGTAAATATTGAAAAGAAGCGGGGTATTTACTGTGCCTTGTTGTAGGCCGTTTCTGATTATAAATGTGAGGTAGGAGGTGTACTCTCCGTCAGTTATGCAGAATTTTCTATCTCTCAGCATGGACCATGTTAATTTCACTAGATACCTAGAAAATTTAAACTTTAATAGCTAAATAAATAGCTCGTCTAGCCATACTGTATCAAACGATTTTTCTAGGTCAACCGAGCAGGCTGCTGTGAAGTCGTTTTTGAGCAACGCTTTGTTTATGTCTGAGGTGACCAGTTGCAATGCGTGTACCGTCGAGTGCCTGTACTTAAAGCCAAATTGCTAGTTAGTTATCAGCTTGTTCTCGTTGCAATGACTAATATCTCTAGTAGTTTACTAAAGTTAGGGAGAAGGCTTATTGGTTTGTAGTTGGAGATGGTATTGTTATTGTTTTTCTTTTCAATGGGGACTACTTTTGCTAGTTTCAGGGATCAGGGAAATAATAATTGTTTAGCATGTTGTTGAACAGAATAGTTAGCAGAATAGTGCGGTTATTTCTTCATCTCGTGGTTAGTAATATTATCAAACCCTGTGGATTTATTATTGTTCAGTTATTTCACTCTACTTATCATTTTCGCATGAGAGCAGAAATAATTTTTAGTTTCTTCGAACGTTGGGTTAATCGCTGGGTGTTGCGCGCAAAAGTTTACTAGAGATGAATTATTTTCCCGGTCGTTATAGATTTTTTATCGATTTTCCATTGTTATTAATTATTGTTATTGATTTGGTTTAATTTTCGGTGTTGATTTTTCTATGGCTTCGTTTATTATTATGTTTTTATGGTTTATGTATTGGTCAATTTCATCATTTGAAAGATTCCGGTCGATTGGTATCAGCAACGCTTTTTCATTTATGTGACACTCGAAGTTTCCCCAATTAGTTTTATCAAAGTTATATCTATCAGGGGGTATGTTTTTCTCTAGTGTAATTTCGTTCGAGTTTTATATTGCTAGGTCAAATATCAGTCCGACGTGGTCACTGTCAAATGGTACCGTATCTAGTCTATCATTGTCCGTACCGCTCACTGTCATTCTCGCGTCGATTATTGCCAGATCAATGAAGGCTCCGCTCTGCGAGATCGAGGGGGTGGCCTAGTGGTATGATTCGGTCCTGTAGAAGATATCATGATCTTCTAACCACCTATTTAAATAATATTCGCGTGGATTTTTTACTGTGTTGGACCAGTTTACGTGTTTTGCGTTCAAGTCTCCTGCTAATATATAAGAGTTCTCATTAAACATCATTTTAAGCTCGCGAAAGATATTTGTCACCTTCGAAATACATATAGATATTTTCATTGTCGTCGGACAGCAGCTCGAAGAGCTGGTCAATGCAAATAGTGTTTTGATTTGATTGTTGTCGAATAGGGGTTATTTCAGCGTAAACGGCATCAATAATGTTAGTTTTAAATAAATCGAGAGCTTTGCTCATGCCAAGTTCAATCCTCTTTTCAAAATCGAACAACAGAAGTTGTGCCTCTTCGAGGAACGTCGGTTGCAAGGCGCCCATGTCACTGGGCGGGGCAGGAGGGCCCTGTTTTGTTCGGTCGACTGTCGGTCTGGTCTTTGTCTAGTCACCTGTGCAAATGTTCCGAATTAATCCTGTCTGTTTTGTTTTATTTTACTAAGGCTATCTCTCTCATTCTGCCTTTGATTTTTAAAAAAATCGGGCAACCGCAATAGGAGTCCGGATGGCCGGTGCCACCGCAGTTAACATGTCATCCTGTACACACTCACCCGACATGTGATTTTCCAAAAATTTGACGCAACGACAATGGCGGTTGCAATTTTTTGCAATGTGTCCAATCCGTTGACAATTCTTGCACTGTATACCAACGTTTTCTTCAACCCTCGACCATCTGACATCTTGTCGCAGCAAAAATTTGTCGGAGGCAAAGAATTCTTTGTCAGTGAGCATTAACCACAACATGTGGATCAGGTTTTTGGGGAATTCTTTTTTCAGCAGTTTATAGATTAGGCCCTTTAGCCAGACAGAGTCAAAGGTCTTTTTCAGGTCGACCAGACAGGCACCAGTGAATTTCTTTTTGTTGAAGCCTCAAAAGACTTCTGATGTGACTTTATGAATAACGTGAAGTGTGGAGTGATCAAATTGATACCGAATCGACAGTTTGGAATGATTTCTTCATTTTTGCAAAAGTTGGTTAGTTTTTCATTGATATGAATTTCGAAGATTTTGCTGGCGTTCGGGAGAAGGCTGATGGGTCTGTAACTGGCTGGGTTGTATGGGTCCTTATCTTTTTAAGGATAAAAACGACTTGGGCTTTTTCCCATTTCGTTGGGAAATAACAGTTATTTATTATGTTATTAAATAGGGCTGTGTATGTGTATACTAAAGAGTCAGGTATTATCTTTAGGACGAAGTTGGGGATTTTATCATGGCTACTGGATTTTTTTTGTTGAGGTCGGTTAAAATTTTTCTAAGTTGGATGGGGTTTTTAAGAAAGAGCCAAATTTCATTTTCGGGTAAGGTCGGTTTGGTGGATAGATTGAGAAGGGTAAAAGACGTTATTGTTTGATTGTTGTTTA
Source organism: Trissolcus basalis (assembly GCA_025266255.1). Taxonomy (NCBI): domain Eukaryota; kingdom Metazoa; phylum Arthropoda; class Insecta; order Hymenoptera; family Scelionidae; genus Trissolcus; species Trissolcus basalis. The sequence continues at coordinate 104,443 of JAAMPD010000059.1, forward strand.
AACAATCGGGGGGGGGGGTCTAAATGTGGTGTGAAGTGATAGGAGCACAAAAGATGGTTATGGCTTGGTAGTCGCTGTCATAAGGTAGGACCGGAAGTTTGTTGTTGGAGTAAGATGGAGGAAGGGGAGTCGGCTGTCAGCTAAGCAGATACCTAAAAAAGATTCCACTTGCGGGAAAGTAGGTGATTCGGAGCCATAAATGTTCATTTTATATTCGATTATTTTATTGTTAACTGGTATTAAAATTTTTTGTACTTCTCGAGTTTGGAGTGGTATTAGGTTGAGCCCAGTGTGAGTGGTTTCTGATCATGTCTCCGGCGAGTATGTAGTAGTTGGAGTCAAGGTCGAGTCATAAGTCGTTAAAAATAATGTTAAGGTCTTTAGATATGTGCGATCGCCCGTGTGTTCGAGCGTATATGGAAATTATAACGAGTGCATTGTGGTTATTTAGTTCAATTTTTATTATGGGATAGTTCTATAGTTTTTAGTTTGTGTTCCATTTTTTATTTTTAGTTCTTTGTAGAAAAGTTCTCTTTTGATTAGGATCGCGGTGCCACCTCCTTGGCTTTGGTTTGGGTTTTGTATTTGTGTTTGTGTTGTTTAAAGGTTTAGTTCTGTCTTTTGAAGGTAAAAAAATGTCTATTGTCGAGTTTAGTTTCATTGAGGAGTGTAATATTTGGGTTATGTGAGCTTAGGAATTCTTGTAAATTGTATCTTCTATGGTTCGCTATAATGGAGTTGACATTTATTGATATGATCTTTAATTTATTTAGAAGTATGAAGTTGTGGTTCTGGAGGCTTTGTGTAAGTTGATAGGGGTTATTATACTGTTCCGTCATTTTCTTTTGTCAGAATTTCGTACTTGTTATTTATCATGTCAGCGTGTTGGTTGATTGCTGTTTTAATTGGTTCGATTTCGCTCTTCATCGCTTGGAGGAGTTCGTCTTTCAAAAAGGTCATTGATATTAAATCTGTCGTCGAAGTGTTAGTCTTGTCTATGTTGTTCTGAGTGAAAAAGGGGTTGAGCGTGTAGGTTTTGTGGGCGGATGCTGGCTTGAGTGTGTTTGGCTGCTGTAACGTAATCATTGCGAGGGGCGTGGCCACTTGTTTGAGTGTGAGAGGTTAGGTTGTCTGTCGTTATAGTCGAGATTCTGCCGAATCTCCTGTCACGAATTTTTTTCAGGTTGGAGCTGATCTTTTCTCTTATTTCCAGAAGCGCGAGGCATCCTTGGCATCCTCGGAGGCTGGGTGGCCCATACTGTTGCAGTTAACGCAGGCGACCGGTTTTAAGCTGCCCTCCTCGCCGACAGAGCACCGACGTGGTTTCTGGGGATCCAGGCATTTCACGGACCTGAATATGCGATTGCAATTTTTTGCTATGTGGCCGATGCGTTGGCAACGTTTGCATTGCACGCCGTCGTTTCGTTTAACTTTTTGCCAAAGGACTGTACAGTAACATAGATGTTTGATATCCATCAGTTGGTTTACATTACAGTCCTCAGTCACTTTTATGAGGAAGCAATCCCTTCCTGTTCTGGCTTTGAAATATTTTTTAGAGTTTATCTTTTCAACCGAAATGATTTTTGAAGAATCGATCTGTTGCGTTAGGATCTCATCTAGCACTTCTTTTTCTAAAAAGTCACTTGATATGCTTTTTAACAAGAAGGAGATATCACCCTTTCCTCATTGGGTGATCGGGTGAAAAACTCACTTATTTCTCACAAACTCAAAAACGCATTTAATTGACGGAGAATGTCGTTAGCTAACATTTAAGATTCTCTATCGTTTACATATAAGAAGGTTTTTTTGTTGTTTACATTTTTGAACTTGAATTTACAGCTGAGTTCTGGTCAAGGAGGTTAGGGTGGTCTTGAAATGACAGGATAGCGGCGTGCCATTGTCTTTCGGAGTTGCACTGGAGGCCCGGTCCGTTTCCGAGAGCAAGGCGTAGTTGTTTCTTGTGGGAATGGCATCTGCATCCATAGCTTGTTTTGCTCTTCAATTTAGGAGCCCTGATAACCACTGTTTATGTAAATGATTTACATAAAATTAAAGTAAATGTAACTCCTCATTGTGCTTTACATCAAAAAATTTTTTATTGAAATTAATAAACGAACAAAAAAAATTTTTTTGATTTTTCAAAACTTAGAAAATTTAACAAATTTTATTGCATGTATACAATTTATGTAAATAATGCAGGACAATGAGGAGTTAGATTTGCATAAATTTGTTGTATAGCATT